>CM055265.1:224576151-224632009 GCA_029237695.1 Conchocele bisecta
ACGATGTATGCACATGGTCATAAAATATAACCGATTTTAAAAATGCGAGAACTGAATGTTATCGGTGACGTAGTTTGGTGACATAGTGTCTACTGTCTCTTCCAGGTTTTGCTGGCGACGAACTTTTGCTATTACATTGAATCTAAAAAATATTTAAAAGTAAGTACTTTTTCATTATTTGATGAAATTCCATGAAATATTGATTTTACTACAAAAAAACGATTTTCCTCTGGGAATTTAACATGGGGGTTAAAAATAGATTTTTTTTAAATATTTTTTTTATTTGTGGACCGATTTTCAAAATTTAACTTGTTTTCCTAATTACATAATTTTCAAGCTATCTCGCCAGGTTTCGAAGTCAATTTCCAAAATTGTTCCGTTTTCGGATCAAAAAACGAAAAGTATTGGAAATTGACTCCCCATGGAAAATGTTTTTTCCGCAATAAAACCAATATTTCATGGAATTTCATCAAATAATATTTTTTGGGGAGGGTGACTTTTTTGTTATTGATGAAAAAGTACTTTTATTATATACCTACCCATGAAATACATAGTTATACTATGTAAATAAAAGACATAGGTTCTCATCGATATAAACAAATAAACAACTTCCGGTGAAAATACGACTACTTCCGCTAGGCTATATTCATAACGCGCATCTGCAGTGCCCGACTGCAAATAGGCTGCAAATACACATTCATTACCGTATACAGTCTAAAAAACTGCTAATTTCCATGGAGCGGAATATAATAAATAGAATATTCATATTTTTTGCAACGAATATGACATATATGTTCACCGAGTGGTGTGACATGTCCATATTTCACGAGTGCCGTTATCTATACTTTTAAATATTTTTTAGATTTAATGTGTTTAATAGCCAAAGGTTCGTCGGCAGCAAAACGTGGAATAGATAGTAGTTATGGTAAGGCATGTGGTTACAGAGTGTGAGCACATCAGTGGGAAATATGAATTGAATTATATATTTAGCAAAACTAGCGTTACTAATGCTTGTTATGTTTTGATAATAATATTTTTTTATTTTCATATTTTTTTTATTTTCTCAGATCACTCACAGGGGCAACTATATTCAGGAAATCAATACAAATCTAAAGTTAAATGCTTTTTTCAGTACCTTTAAAATGAAGAATTATTTTAATTTATTCCTGTAAGCAAGTTTTATTATCCAATCAACATGCTAGTACCGAAATATTTCAGACATGGTAAATGTATTACTTGCACGTAATTCCCAAAGATATGTTACTCAGTAGAACTAGACTTGTTGGTATATTTAAGTCCGACATGTTCATATGCGACTTAATACCATAAATGCGGCTATTAAACGCCATTTGATACCAGTGTAAATACATCAGCTTACACATCTCAGTATGATCAAAGTATATATTATGTGATGATTGCTATTTAACCCTTTCACCACTAAGTCACTGGAATGGATTTTGATATGTTAATTCTGAACCGTCACAAAATTATTTTCTTACTAGTCCATTTATGAAAAGGGGGTGTTTTTGTTGTAAAAATTATGAAAATTACCTGCAAAAAGTGCAGATCCTGATGACATGATTGTGGTTGTGACTGGAGAAATAGGGCTTATGGGATTTGTGACCAATGTAGCTCCTGGTCGAATATCACGCTCACTCATGTACCATAACCACTGGTTCATTGATAGAATGGTGAACCGTGCAGATCCTGATCAGACTGTGCAGATGCACAAGCTGATCTGGTTCTATACTGGTCGCAAAACCCATAAGCCCAATTTCTCACGTCACAGCAACAAGTATGGGTGTCTATATTCTTACCTGAGACATGGTAGTATTGTCGAGTATATCGTTGATGTCCAACATATATACGCAGTCGAGTGGAACCATCGCATCTTTCACCGATTTGTTCTTCATATCCAGCGCACCCTGAAATAGGAGAGCCTCTGTAAACTAGATATCCAAACTCTCTCTCTCTCTCTCTCTCTCTCTCTCTCTCTCTCTCTCTCTGTTGTATTATTTAACTTACTGGGCTCTCTCTCTCCTCCCTCTCCTCTCTCTCCTCTCCCTCTCCCTCCCTCTCTCCCTCTCTCTCTCTCTCTCTCTCTCTGTTGTATTATTTAACTTACTGGGCTTCATTTTCATGTGTGTCCTTATATGGCAAGCCACTGGGGTTTGGGGAATTATTGTGCACATCCTGAGCCCACACTAGGGTTTGAGGAGCCTAAACTAGGGCTTAACCTCCAAACCATGGTTTAAGGAATTATTGTGCACATCCTGAACACAAACTAGGGTTTGAGGAGCCTAAACTAGGGTTTAAGCTCCAAACCATGGTTTAATGATTTATTGTGCACATCCTGAACACAAACTAGGGTTTGAGGATTCTAAACTAAGGTTTAAGCTCCAAACCATGGCTTAAGGAATTATTGTGCACATCCTGAACACGAACTATGGTATGAGGAGCCTAAACTAGGGTTTAACCTCCAACCCATGGTTTAAGGAATTATTGTGCACATCCTGAACACGAAGTATGGTATGAGGAGCCTAAACTAGGGTTTAACCTCCAACCCATGGTTTAAAGAATTAGTGTGCACATCCTGAACACGAAGTATGGTATGAGGGGCCTAAACTAGGGTTTAACCTCCAACCCATGGGGTTTAAGGAATTATTGTGCACATCCTGAAAACAAACTATAGTATGAGGAGCCTAAACTAGGATTTAACCTCCAAACCATGGTTTAAGCAATTATTGTGCACATCCTGAACACAAACTAGGGTTTGAGGAGCCTAAACTAGGGCTTAACCTCCAAACCATGGTTTAAGCAATTATTGTGCACATCCTGAACACGAACTAAGGTATGAGGAGCCTAAACTAGAGTTTAAGCTCCAAACCATGGTTTAAGCAATTATTGTGCACATCCTGAGCCAAACTATGGTTTGAGGAGCCTAAACACGATTTAATTCCAAACCATGGTTTGAGGAATGTTTGTGCATTTGGCTTACCATATCCTTACGCCTGTTCACAACTACGAAACACACACATATAACGATATGGAGCCTAATGTCCACGTCATGACGTCATGATGCTATAAATAATCATCACTCCCGGCAAGTGTAGACCCTGATCAGCATGTGCAGTTGACGAGTTATTTCGTACAATACCTCATCTTGCACATACTTAATATGTGGTTAAGAATACGTATAACATGTGTTTAATATCACTTAGCGATCATGTTATCATCTTAAGCAGATGGCAAAAATATGCCACCATAGAAACCAATGTGTTCGCTGTATTCGTAGCGGATAGTTCCCTGTTGGTATCGCGAACAGTGCAGGCCCCAATCAGACTGCGCGTCCACGCAGTCTGATCGGGGTCTTCCCTGATCGAAATGCAATACTGTAGATTAATGTTTGCCCTAGTTTTCTCGACCAATGAAAGTAAATAATTTCGTCTCAATAAATCTTATATTGCGACACTTTCGCCAATATCTATTAATGTAATCCTTAAATGTAGCAATAACTAAAAAGTTATATTTATAACAAGAGGCCCCACCTTGTTGACGCAATTTCCTGTGACGAGCACCATGTTTACGATCGATTCGGTGTCAAACTGCCAATCACGTAATAGTATCGTAATTTGGAAACCTGTTTATGGGCAGAGCTCCATTTTAATAGACACACGACGGGGCGGGGCAACCAACAAGTTAGTTATAGTGCACATATTGACTTTTTAATAAACTAATGTCTATGCTCGCTCGAAATTAATTTATTAAAAATTCAATATGTGAACTATATCTATTACATAAACGGTATATGACAGGAGCGGCTGTAAGAGAAGGGGCAGTATGTTATAATACACCCGTGTTAGTTAATTTACTATATTGGCGTTTAACGGCCAATCAGCAGCTATGGTCATTTAAGCCGCCCGGGCGAACGGGTTTGATCCCGCATTTAACCTGCTACATTGAAGGAAACATCCCAAAATCAGAACGGAATATTTACATAGAAAGAAATATTGTCAGCCCCGACATTATAATAACCGTGTTAATTAAAACATAGAAGTACACACACATGAAGAGTTGAACATTTCATGTGTACCTTTATAATCACGACTTTTCGTCAGAGAGCTTTTCATGGAATGGTAACCAGTACAGGCCCTGATCAGACTACGATGTCTAATTATGGTATTCACTGATCACAAAGCCAACACACTTGGATTAGATAAACAAGGGTAATAAGAATACAGGTATTCTTGTGACCCAGATAAAGCGTGGCAGTGGACACTTGAGTAGACATGTGTACAGGGATGTGAGCAGCACAACACATATTACAAGAAAGGGTAAACCCATTTACAACCTCAACAAATATATGCTTTTTTGGAAGTTTAAACAAGTCATCTGTTTTTATTTTAGGCCATAAACAAGTACTTTGGTTCTCAGACACGCGGTTTGCTGAAATTCCGCGGGATGTTTCATTCTGATTGGTTTCAAGTCGCCAGATGCATATGTTGTAAGTAAAGTTACTATAACCTCTTTAGACGTGAAAAATCGCCAAATGTTCGTCATACATGATTGGATTTAACATAGTTTTGCATAGTAGTGTTTTTATGTATTATCTCCCTTGAGATAGCATATTGCGTCACACACATTCTTATGGGGGCAGCCATTGTCGTGCTAGCCTAAATTGCAAGTACAACCATGAAAGTAGTGCCCTGTGCCAACTTATCCTGTGGCGTTTTGGTCTGTCTTGCTTTGTATCTAAAACTCTGCATACACTATTCTCTATAATGTTCACAGTTTTGTGCTCAGTTTATCAGTTAAATTCTGGAAGATACGAATCAAGACAATGTGTGTGTATGAATATAGTAGCTATTATATTTAGGTCTCAGAGGACAGTACGGAGCTAGCAGACGATTTTCTATATATTTCAGTAATGACCCTGCAAGTTACACCAGTGTGGTTTATAAAATTAACTTACCCCACACACCGATCATATTTTTGTGGAGATATTTCAGTACTTTCAGTACTTTGATTTATTGATCATATGACGAAGTTACAGTATAATTGTATTTCTCCATGACGATTGAATGCCGGACGCGCAGCCTGAGGGACTTTTATGACGCGGCGATATCTGATAACCAAAGTACAATACATGTACCCTTTTATGGCTTTATACAATTTTATTAATAAATATGAAATACTCTCAAAAGAAGAAAATTCACACACTTGTAATACCTTTATAATCATGACTTCGTCGTAGGAGAGGTGTTCCTGGTTGTCGCTGGATGAGCCGTGTAGGTCCACCAGGACCTTGAGTTCGGCCCGCCTGTAGAAGGTCGCGTGGTCCTTGCCCAGTAGACAATCCAACAGCTTGGACAGGGGCCACGACACCACAAATGTGAGGGCCATCAGAACGTACACAAACCTAGACAACGTGTCATTTGATATTGTTACATGATTTCCGTTGTTTGCACATATGTTGTTTGCACATGGCTTTAGGCAATGCTCATTCCGGGGCGCGCGTAGACCAAGTGCCTTCATGACGTCACTACGCGGAAGTGCCTTCATGACGTCACTACTTCATGACGTTCATGACGCGGCCCCGGAATATGAATACCGAACAGTATCTAGTGAATGGGACGATTTATAAAAGTACTGAAAATACTGAATACAATGCTCAAATTACATCAGTTTTTTGTTGGAAATGTAACAATAAGGTTTGATCATGTCCAGCCGTGTGCAAACGTTTGCTGTGGCCCTTGGGAACTGTTTGAACCCAAGGCCTGCTGCGGCCTTGGGTTCAAACAGTTCCCGAGGGCCACAGCAAACGTTTGCACACGGCTGGACATGATCAAACCTTATAGTAATGCCTACTGCATAGAGGATTTCACAAGCACAGCTGGTTCCAATTGCGACACGGCATCAATTTCTTTTTTTTGGAGAGGGTGACTTTTTTGTTATTGATGAAAAAGTACTTACTTTTAAATATTTTTTAGATTTAATGTGTTTATAATGCTTGTAACACGCATTATTGTTTGTCCTAGTTTATTGACCAATGATAGCACAGCATTTCGTCTCAATAAATCGCATATTGCGACGCTTTCGTCAATATCTATTAAATTAATCATTAAATTTTGCAATACGTGCAAAGCTATATTTAGTACCAGAGGTTCCGACTTGTTAACGTAATTTCCTGTGACGCGCATAATGTCACGGCGTGTACAAGATCGATTCGTTGTACAGCCCCAATCATGTAATAGTATCGAGATGTGTGAGCGTGTAGGGGGCGGCGCTCCGTTCAAACGTAGCATGAACACGCGATGGGGCGTCGCAAACAATAATGTAGTTATAGTTCACATATTGAATTTTTAATAAATTAATTTCCTTCTCGCTACGAATTTAATTTATTAAACATTCAATATGTGAGTTATATATCGTAATCGGGCTACATGAGTTTGAGAAGGAACTATACCGGTCACAAATCCCATATAAGTCCCATTCATCCAGTCACAGTCACATATGTATTTGCCTACAGGGGGACCGTTTCACTAAACGTCGTACGACTAACATGTTCGTAAGTCCAAAATTATGATAGTCTGTAAATTTCACATTAACAATGTTTTCGTGTAAACAATTAGTGGATTTATATTTATTGAGCATAGGCTGCATGCAGCCTAAGCTCAATAAATGTAAATCCATCAATTGAAATTTACAGACGATCCTTAGTTTGCACTTACGAACATTTTAGTCGTACGAAGTTTAGTGAAACTTCCCCCAGGACAGAGATTAGACTAAACAATACACATGTATCAGTATCAGACAGGTGGTACAATGCATTTTCGAGCGTTTTCGTACAGTAACAGAAGCAGCAGAAATGCTTCACCAGGAAAGAGACAAATACTCATGTTTTATGTCAGCCTCACCAGTGCTGCACTCCGCGGCGCCGGTGTAAAATATTTCACGTCGAAATAGGCGCCGGATTCCTGACGAATCCATTCAGATACATGCAGAAGATACTGCATAAACACATTTTCGTATAGTAACCGGCGCAAGAAATTTGCACCGGTTACTAGACGAGATATGCATTTATGCGATAGCTCTAAGTAGAGAGGAGTAACATATCGTCAGGAAACCGGCGCTTCTTTCGACATGAAACAGTTTACACCCGCAACGAGTGTCGCACCAGTGAGGCTACACCATTGGCAATGCAAGTGGGTCTTTTGTCTACGCGCTCACAGCGCTCCAGATAAGTTTTGTATCTAAAGAGTATTATAACCCATATTACAAATTCATTGCGTATTTTACTTTTACAAATGTATTATTGATGTTAGGGAATAGGGAACTTATAATACAAAATAAAACAAATTTAAAAATCACTTAACATTTCACCTGCAAAAAGCGTTTTGAAGCTCAACTAAGCCAATGTTCAACTTTATTACAGTATTTTCACTAAGCAATTTGAAAATAAATGCGTATTTTCACATTGCTGTAACTATTTTGTACTCCCACTTGTGATAATCAATGCGTATTCTGCTAAGATAAGAGAGTAAAATACGCCAATACGCACCTTATCTGGAGTTCTGATATTATTATTGTCTCTCACATAATACTTACGGAGCTAACGTGGCACCGATGGCGAGACCAAACCGCGTACATATCGCTTGTGGAATCACTCTGGAAGGGCAACTCATTTAAATGGATGGCATTGGAGGTAAACATTCTTAAACAATGTGGGTAATGCGTGGTCAAAAAATGGTGGTCATTTCAAATAGTTGCCGCTGGATGCCAATAAAATGGTGCAACTAGATGTGTTTGATATGTTATATTCCATCTGATGTAGTACAGTGGAACTTCTCTAAACCGGACATCCTCAGATGTTCACAGGGTGTCCGGTTTAGAGAGGCTCCACTGTAAATCAGGCATATGGGAACCGCAAAACAGGTACATGTATATGTGGTTTGTTATTTAGTGTAATAGGTAAGAGCCATTAAATACCAATGTAGTGCACTTCCGACAGACAGAAAGCATGACATTTGGTATACAGGGGTTTTCGAGTACGCTGAAAAAAAATGAGCCGAGGAGACAATCGAACAAATGGGTTCTTCCCTTTCAAAATGGCAGACTTCCAAATGGCTACTAATAACAATATAATTACTACAATGCCTATTTGCATATGAGTGTTGTTGCCAATTCCAAAATGGCTGCCAAATAAATATGTGCGTTGTATCTCTGCACAATAGTAGTCTAAGTTGTAGCAGACAATTATGAATAGTATTATTGTTCTGAGCAGATAGTATTTAACTAGGTATGTAATTATGTTTTAGTATTATAGATGTGTGTATGCATTTGTATTGTATGAATTGTGGTTCGGAATATTGAAATCCAAAATGGCCGCCACAAATGAATTGTTAATTATGTGTTGGGGTTTAAAGGCTTATTAACAGCTAAGGTTATTTAAAGCCGGTTCAATGGGTTTAGAACTAAATCCCGTATATTACATGTACAAATGGGGGGGGGGGGGATCCCAAAATCAGAAGTGAATATTTACAATAAAAAACTATATATCCAGCCCTGAAATCAGAATAATCCTGATCTGATGCCAGGTCCTCGCCACACCAGAATCACTTGGCCCCTCCCAAAAGCAGTAGGATCAGTAATAATTGTATTACTTGTATAATGGGCAATAACCCAATTCAACTCCCAGGCAACAAAAGAGCCAAAGATAAAAACGTACCTGAGGACCAAACCAGGCAAATCGTGATTCCTATAAGGAAACCCCTACGGTTAATTTACACCGTCGCGTTCACACGACCAACCACCCACACCCCACAAATGAAAATAAGTGAGATTGCAAAACTGTCACGGTAACGCAAATGTCATTTATTTCATGTAAAATGGCGTACTATGCCCAGTTCATGCCACCTTTTACTATTTAACACTAGGACATACAATAGATTTACAGAGGATACATTAGAGTGATATTAGTGTAAACACCTCAGAGAATAAAGACATGTTGGAATTATATATGCGTACGTGTACTGAAAAGTGAGCAATATATTTCTGAAAAACAAAGTAATTACAATTTGTTCACGACCTTAGCTAAAACAGAAGTAGCTTCAAGTTGGTAAATGTGTCGAATTACATGCATGCTAATAACATGAATTGCGCATGTGCCCGATCGGATCATGTATTTATAGTGTTTGAAAAGAGATACTGTGCATTGGTACCCATTCTAGTAACATGTTTCCTTCACAAAGAATGTTGACTAATATCCACGCATTCAAGCATGATACATAATACTATCCTTACCACTACGTGATTAAAAATAGTCCACACCAATTAATCGACATGTTGCCATGGAAAGTGAACGATTTTCATTTCCTGCCTACGACGGGTCTGTAATCACACTAGAAAGAAGCTAATAAGATCCACGTGTATGTAGATATTTTGTCTGAGTACACATATCAGAATCAATGAATGAATCTTTCTCTAAATAGTTAAGTTGTATCAACCCAAAGAGTCCAGTAGCCGATTTCACCAACATTGCAAAGTATATTTTTCTAGCAAAGTATACTTTGAGGGAGTTATCATTTATTTTTCCTGCATTATTTCATATAGAACTAACGACTGCATATATTTGATGATTAAAAGTATGCAGAATTATTATATTGAACTTATTACATTATCACAGCCAAGATGGCTGTGATAATGTAATAAATTCAGTATAATAATAAAAATTAATAAATTTATCCTAAAATTGAAAATTTCTCCCTCAAAGTATACTTTGCTAGAAAAGTATACTTTGCAATGTTGGTGAAATAGGCTACATATACTTCTTAATGACGGGTTATTATGTTTTGTTTTTTTTATTTCAAACTGATTACATGTGACGCATATGAACGACCTGGGAGCTGGTTTGATATTACCCGTCAGATCAATACGATCATAGAATTATGGTGCGAGTATACTTGTTTAACTTGCTGTATACTTAGCATGTGCGTATGAATATCACGACAAAGAAGTTAAGTTATGTCTCATATGAAGAAATGTAATTCATACTTAGCTAATCACCGTTCAGTGAATTTTACCACAACTGGTACAAATGACAATGCACGTGATTTACAACATTGTAAATTCATTCACCGAAATCATCGGCAAGCTATGTTTCTTAATACACACTGTATAGTCGAGACGTGGGACCCCCAAAAATGTGCCAACCTTGCACTAAGGTACTACTAACGTTTTTTGATGGATTTCGGTAGTTTAATATGTCCTTAAACAGAATCCGCCGGATGACACGCTGTCATCCTAGCATTTTTTTTCATCGTCGTTTGAAAATGGTCAGCAAAATATATATTTTTTTTTTTGTAAAATGCACACATATTATATTACCGATAAATACGTACTAGATTAGATCGCTGTTATATGAATATAACTTTGGTTTTACTTTTATCTCAAGCACTAAATATATATGAATGAATTGTTGAGAAATCATACTCGGACAAGTTAACTGGATGGGCATGAGCCGTGCTCGGGGACGGCAAATTATACAAATGCTGTAGGCCTACTACTACTCTAAATTCACATCTAGTGTCGATTTACTCGCGTTTTGCATATATGGTACGATTAACGCAGCTGGTAGTGTACCCATACAACTGCATGCTATGAAAATACAGCTATAAAATCACAGCGTTGTTATAGTGAAATATTACTAGTAATTCCCAGTGTTGTTCAAGTCAACTATAAAATCACGGCGTTGTTCAGGTCAACTATACAATCATCACAACGATATAACAGTGTCAAATCTGTGCTGATGAACATCATTTGGCGCTATTATGTAGACATGCGTTATTGCATCGACACATATAGTGCATTGCTTTGTATGATAATCTACGTATTCGTATTAAGTACATAAACAAAACTTGAAATCCGCAAGTGCGTATCCAGACGGTACAACGTTCAAAGGATAAACCCTTGGCATATTCAATACTAAGCCGCGAAGCGGTAGTGTATTATTAGTCAGGGTTTTTGTGTCACATTCTTCTATCACAATGTCTACTACGGTATGCATCTTTCCAAACTGCACGCAGGGGGACAGTTGTCTTATATCGTCAGGTCCACAGAGAATACGGACAATAATAGCGGCAAGTAAGTCGCGGGGTGACCCATTCATTTAACTCTTGAAAATGAACTTGAGAACAATCCCGATTTGAACATAAAATGTCACAAATCGTGTGTAACTACATACACTTCGAAACAGCATATCAGCAGGTATAATAAGAGACATGGTCGCATGGAAGAGCGGTGTCACAGCGCACCTCCTATCAGACGCAGACGGTCAGAGTTGCAATCATTTGAATTCAGAAGGCACTGTTTATTTTGCGGTGGTCCATGTGTGCCACGCGACAAAAAGAACCCATCGAGATGGAGAGAAGTAGTACAGTGCAGTACTACAGACATTCCCGGTGGGATGTGCATGAAATCTAAGATTTTGCAAGTTTGTGAGGACAGGGGCGATTCTCAGGCTGCTGATGTAAGAATAAGAATCCTTGGCGCATCATCCGATCTTCACGCCGCAGATGCACAATATCACAGGGATTGTTATCTATTATTTATGCAGGAGAAAAATGCTAAGGCGGCACAATCTAACATGTATGCCAACCAAATTGCCGACAATGATGGAGTTTTTCTTCGTCTTGTGGAGATAATGAATGATGATCCAAGTCATATATGGACATCTGTTGAACTTCACAACCGGTATAATGAGTTGAGCATTGATGCACTCAGTCGCAGGGAGATCATTACGAAACTACAGAACCACTTCGGCAACCGTTTGGTGAAACTTGATATTTGCGGTTGTGCAAGTCTATTCTGTTTCAAAGATCACTTGCATGGTAATCTTCGATTAGAGAACGTGGATGACAATGAGGAGAAAGTTATGATGGCTAAACTTACAGATAAAATCACTGCCGAATGTCGCGATTTGCCGCGAACACAAAACTATGACATCGACATGTTCAGAAAATCAAAGACCATAGAAAACACAAGCTCCACACTTTTTTCGTTGATATCAGGCCTAGATTCTAATGGCAAGGTAAGTAGAGCCTATATTACCCTCGCGCAATCGATCCAAGCTCACATAACAAAGTCATACAATAAAACAACGTTCGGCTTGGCCTTGAAAGTACACCATTGATTCGGATCAAAGGAAATGGTGTATTTATTGCACGAAATTGGGATCACAGTTACATATGACGAGGTTCTAAGATTCCGTACGTCGGCAGCAATATACACAGGTTCGCAGCCGTATACACTTAGAGGATTGAATGTAGACGACGGTGGAGAGTTGGCGTCCTGGATAGACAACTATGGTCTGAATATAGCCACGCCAAATGGGTGTAGGGAAACTCATGCGTTGGTTGTAGAAGTTACGCAACAGCCTACCAATGATGTTGATAAGGAGGATGACACTGATAGCAACACATCACACACTGTCATACCAAGGGTCAGTTTGGCGGAAATCAGCAGCGCAAAGCTCAGTGAATTGTCGCCCATTGAAGTTCAACATTACGACGGTCCTAAAAATCCACTTCCACCTGCCGTCAATGTGCACTCTGGTGTTCCATACAACATTGTGACACAGAGAATGGATGCTATTAGCTTATCACTCAAAGCGGATTTGGACTGGCTCACAAACATAGCAGCACATGATGATGATACTGTGCCTGTTGAGTGGTCAGGCCACATGACACATTTGGCAAGAGAGAATGGACTTGTGGCAAAGGCCACCAAATACATGTATGGCCCACTGATTGACTCACCGCCCAGTCACCCAGACACAGTACTCACCAGTTTAGTTTATATAGAAGATTTGTTTAGATCGCATGGGCAGCAGTATGTACACCTGGTAGCAGACCTTCAATTGTGCAAAGTAGCCATTCAAATAAAATGGGCGAACCCGACACGGTGGAAGTATTTGTTGGTCAGACCTGGTGGAATGCACACATTGATGTCATTTCTTGGCTGCATTGGAACCCTGATGAAAGGTTCAGGATTGACCGAGATATTGAGTGTCGCATATAAAGGCATTAACTCCATGATGCTCGGTAAAGCATGGCCTAAGGCTCTAAGAGGATTTCGTATGGTTGTTGTGGGACTTCTCAAACGCAACATTCTCTCTGGTGCAAGGACAACAGAAGAAATGGATGATATGCTAGCTTCAGCTTGCTCATCAAGAACAGGTCAGCTTTGGGTGGATTGTTTTATCTATCCCACAATCCTAGCACATCTGTTTGTTAGGGCTGAACGTGAAGGGAAGTATGCACTACACATGTATTGTATGAGTAGGATGCTTCAATATTTCTTCGCAGCTGGACACTGGAATTATGCCAGGTACATCAGGAATTCATGAATTTGGTGGATGATAAAGCATTGGAGATGTTTTATGAAGGCCGGCATGTGTGCCGACATAGGTCTGGGGCATGGAATGGTGTGTTCTCAGACCAGTTATGGGAACAAACGTACATTAGGTACGGAAAGGCAAAGGGTGGTCTAGTTGGAATGACACTCTCTCCTGACCAGGTGGCGAGATGGGTTCTTTCTTACCACATTTGCAACTCTGTGTCCCTGGCTATGGAGGACATGTTTCATGACCGAGATGACGACGAGTACGATCCTACGACAGACAAACACAAGGAAGAGGGGCTACACAGAAGGAAACTTGATGAGATTGACCGGCATAAAATACAGCAGGAATTGTCGAAATACCCCATCCATTAGAACAACATGACACGGACGTACTGGTGAACATTGTAAATGGACAAGTTGCCGATAAAAAGGTGAATGTTCACTCAGCTGTAGCCATTGGTGAATCAATGACAGCCGATTTCAAATCACACATACCCTCTGCATTTTACAATGTCATTCATTCCAAGGTAGTAACCATGGAAACCATGAATAAAGGGATGAAACTTGCAGATAGAACCATATACGACATGGAAAAGCTGTACGCACGACTACTTGTAATTTCCCAGAGAACAGACATTTCCTTGGAGACATTGATGTGTTACGAGCTTGCACCTCTTCCCCCAGCTCTATTTGATGAGTTTGGAAGCATGCGAAAGAGTTCTAAGTCCCAATTTTTGCACAGACTAGCAGTTTGGGGGGAGGAAACCACTGACCCTGACGCAGAAGTAGTAGATGGGAATGAAATGCTGTATCACGTCACCTGGTCGAAAACGGGAACAGTTAGACATCTTGTGCAAAACTTTACACGAGCAGTAGAAAAGCGATGCGCCGTGGTTGTTGTTTTCGACAGATATATAGAAGGCTCAATAAAAACGCACGAGCGCGTTAGAAGAACTGGTTCCACTGTGTGTCGAACCGTAAATCTCGCTCTAGAGTCGGTCTTGCCAAACAGAGAGACAATAATGAAGAGCTCTCACAACAAGAAAGAGTTGATAAAAAGTGATATGTGCGGAAAACAATGCTACAAATCTGACCATGGTCGGGGAAGACACGACACTGTACACGCACGAAGAAGCTGATTGTATCATAATCAGATGTGTGAAGTTTCTCATTCAGGAACAGCAGTGCCAACACATTCATGTCATCTCAGATGATACCGATATATTTGCACTGTTGGTGTACTTTTGCTGGAAGTGGCAGACTCATGTTCAAATCTGCATGAAGAAGTCAGATGGACGAGTGGTTGACATCAATGCCACGGCTGCAAAGCTTGGACCGAAAGCATCACAACTGCTAGCCGTTCATGCAATTACAGGATGCGACACAGTCAGCTACATGTTCGGTAAAGGGAATGCATCTGCCGTCACGTCAATGATAAAACATGATGTTTCCCTGGATTTGCCTGGCGAGACAGACGCACCACTTGATAGCTGCTGGGGGAACGTTTGTGGGCTTGTTGTACAAAGCCAAAGACACTTCATCATCAATGAATCAGCTTCGGCATTCTATATTCACAAGCAAAACAGCCACTCCAAAGATTAAGAGTCTGCCACCAACCGATTCCGCGTTGAACGAACACGTGAAACGTGCTCACTTACAGACAATGCTTTGGAAGGCATCGGATAAGTGCTCACCACCCGATGTGAACATATCAGACTTTGGGTGGGACATAGTTGGCAATATACCCACGCCACGTACTGGCGTGTCTGATGTGGCACCGTCAGAACTGATGCGTGTTGTGGCGTGCGGATGTAGTGCACAAACCGCTTGTTCCAGGCATACATGTTCATGTCATGGAGCAGCACTATCATGCACGTCATTCTGTAAATGTATCTCCCTTGGAATGTGTAACAACCCACACACCAAACCAGAACAGACCGACACCGACGACGAAAATGATGAAGGTCGTGATGAGTAATAAAGTCAGTGGCTTATCATGTAAGGTGTAAAGTGGTTAGTAATAGCGAACATGGCAAATTAGTTGTAGTTTCAGGTTTTTTTCAGTATTCATTTAATTGACAGGAACATGCAAGATGCATAATTGGTGCACGCCATCTTGAATTTATACGTGGTAAATAAATTTATTGTTGTTTTGAATAGCACAGCACCGTTTTCGAACTAAAAATATGAAAAGAAAAATATTTTCTACAAATAAAAAATTCTGCCGAAATTGGCGGCCATCTTGGACGCCATCTCGAATTTATATATGGAAAATGAATTGATTGCTTTTCTAAATAGCTCAGCACCGTGTTTAAATGAATTGTGAATGTTTTGCGGAAGAAAATAGTGTCTTTTCCGCAAATATAGAATTATTAGGAAAATGGCGGCCATCTTGGACGCCATCTTGAATTTTAAGAAATGCTCAAGGATGAAAAAGTGTCATCCGACGGATTTCGAATAAGTACATCGTCAGGGACAATAATTCATCAAAAAACGTTAGTAGTACCTTAGTGCAAGGTTCAACCCCATAACGTCCCGACTAGTAGTCAAATAATGACCATTTTATAGATTATATCTTTGACAGTGCCAATTAATAATTTCGTTGACAAAGAAGATTGTTTTAAGAATTTGACCTACTTTTCTACGGTGGCCATCTTGGATTATACGATGACCTCCAATTTAACAAATATGAAAAGGCTTCACACACGTATCATACCCGTGAAGTTTGACCAATATCGGCCAAGCGATTAACGAGAATACGTTTGAAATCTCTAATACAAGGATGACATTTTGACCTTTCGGCGGCCATCTTGGATAACGTAATCATCCAATTTCGACAAAAAATACTCCGAAGTGATCGTCTTGTCGATACCTTCGAGTTTGGTATATGAGTTTGGTATATGACATGACCATATTCGGTCAAATGTAAAATTTGACCACTAGTTGACCACCCAGGGCCCGCCCATTTTTGAACCCTGGATCACCATTTTTGCAAATCTGAAAGAGCATTGCCTGTCGATAATTCCTGTAAATGTTCGTTGAAATATGTCTGACGGTTCGTGCGAAGAAGATTTATTTCAGAATTGTATCTACTTTTCCACGGCGGCCACCATGGATTAGGCGACGGCCTCCAAATTTACATATCTGACATGCCCCCACCCATAGATCATCCCTGTCAAGTTTGACCAACATTGGCCAAGCGGTGCATGAGGAAGAAGACGTTTGAACTCTCTAATTAAAGGATGGACCTTTCGGTGTCCATCTTGGATGATGTAATCATCCGGTTTCGACAAATAATAGTGATTCTCTCCTCGATACCTTCAATTTGATATATGACATGACCATATTCGGTTCAGAATGATCGTCTTGTCGATACCTTCGATTTGATATAATATTATGATATGACATTATTCGGTCAAATGTGAAATTTAATCCGTATTTGTCCCCTCGGCCCCGTCTATTTTTGACCGCGAGGCTACCAACACATTTGAAACAGCATTGACCTTCGATCATTTCTGCCAAGTGTCGTTGAAATTGCCAGGCGGTTCGTGAGAATATTTGTTTTAAGAATTTGACATACTTTTCCACGGCGGACATCTTGGATTATGCGACAATCTCCAATTTTACAAATCTGACATACCCCCACCCATAGATCATCCATGACAAGTTTGACTAACATTGGCCAAGCAGTTCGTGAGAAGAAGACGTTTGAAAGTGTGGACGACGGACGGACGGAAGGACTCACTTGAGCCTTTGGCGCAGGTATACTAACAATTAAAGGTGTTACTAACGTACATGTATGTACATACGTACGCACGTACATACATCGACTCACGGCTATATTCCCTCTTGCATAACGGCGAGCGGATAATAATGGATAGTTCAGCCATTTTACCTTCCTTGCTACATGTGTATAAAGTGGGTGTGTTTATTATGCATAGCCAGTACCTAATACATGTATATTAACCACCATAAATATGTATCAACACATGGGATTAGCTACATTAAAGCAGTGCCTTGTAATTTACATATTTACAATTAAAGGAGTTAGTAGACGAAAAGGACCAACTGCACGAGACCCTCTTCTTCCACTGACCCCTTCAAGTGTACACCATTTTGACCCACATACAACGTTCCATAACTCCGTGTACACTCGACATGGAGTTTCTCACACTTATCTCCCTTTCCACAAACTTCTCCAATGATCGTGTGTGTCAGTGGTGTTGCACTCCGAGCATGACGAGATGCCTCTCATTTGTACTTGGAGCTATCTCATAAACGCATGTTTCGTCCAGTAACCGGCACAAATTCATTAGTATCTACTGCATATACATGTAGTTTAACGGGAATTCGTCAGGAATCCTGTATCTTGCCGCGACAGATCAAATTTGTGACCACACCATATATTTTGTAATAGAAATAAGAACAAGAAACTAGGCAAAGCCACGAAGGCCAGGTTTTTTCCAAGCATAGACACTTGGATAACATAATTATACCCACTTTGTGTAGACTAGATGGCCGTGGCTTGCGTGTCGCGCCTTGGGGCGAGGCATGGACACTAAAAAAGAGATATAGTAGATGGAACAATTTTAAACCAAAAAACTTTAACCGGACACACGGACGGACGACGGACGACGACGGACGACGGACGACGGGACGGGACGGGACGGGACGGGACGGGACGGGACGGGACGGGACGGGACGGGACGGGACGGGACGGGACGGACGGACGGATGCCAAAATGCCGACTATATCGCGCTTTAACAAACAAACAAATTCAAAGTAATTTGACCTTGAAATTGGGCACAGGGGCCGCACGGTTGGGGGGGGGGGGGCGGTATAATGAAAATATGGATGATGATAAACACCCATGTAAAGTTTCAAGGTAATGGGCGAAGCAGTTGCAGAGATATAGTATAACGAAAAACTTTAACAAAAAAACTTTAACCAAACGTACGTTAAAAATTTAACGTTGCAAATGGCTAAGTCAATTACGTAGAAATAATAGGTCAAGGTAAAACAAGAAACGAGGCAAAGCCACGAAGGCCAGGTTTTTTTCCGAGCATAGACACTTGGTTAACATAATTATATACAACTTTTGTAGATTGGATGGCCGTGACCGGCATGTCTCGCCTTGGGGCGAGACATGGACACTAACAAAAGAGACATAGTAGATGGAAAAGGTTTAACCAAAAAACTTTAACCGGACACACGGACGTACGGACGAGGACGACGTATGCCAAAATGCCGACTATATCGCGCTTTCCGCAAGCGGGCGCGACAATGATGATAAACACCCATGTGAAGTATCAAGGTAATGGGTGAAGAAGTTGCAGAGATATAGTACACGAAAAAACATTAACAAAAAAAATCAAAGTAATTTGACCTTGACATTGGGCACAGGGGCCGCACGGTTGGGGGGGGGGGAGGGGGGATAATGAAAATATGGATGATGATAAACACCCATGTGAAGTTTCAAGGTAATGGGCGAAGCAGTTGCAGAGATATAGTATAACGAAAAACTTTAACCAAAAAACTTTAACCAGACGTACGTTAAAAAGTTAACGTTGAAAATGGCTAAGCCAATTACGTAGAAATAATAGGTCAAGTTAAAAAAAATGGTCACACGTTGGATAGTTGTATGTGGTGGGTACCCCTTGGTTATGAAGCTGTGAAAGTTTGGTGGTCTTAGGTGGTACAGTACCAAAGAAATGGACTTCAACATGAAAACTTAACATTGTAAACGCGAAAAGTTAACATTGAAAATGGCTAAGTCAACAGCGCTGAAAAAAATGGGTTAAGTTCATAACAAGAAACGAGGCAAAGCCACGAAGGCCAGGTTTTTTCCAAGCATAGACACTTGGATAACATAATTATACCCACTTTTTGTAGACTAGATGGCCGTGGCCTGCATGTCGCGTCTGGGGGCGAGGCATGGACACTAACAAAATAGATATAGTAGATGGAAAAACTTTAACCAAAAAACTTTAACCAGACACACGGACGTACGGACGTACGGACGGACGTATGCCAAAATGCCGACGATATCGCGCTGACAATGATGATGAACACCCATGTGAAGTATCAAGTTAATGAGTGAAGCAGTTGCAGAGATATAGTATAACGAAAAACTTTAACAAAAAAACTTTAACCAAACGTACGTTAAAAAGTTAACGTTGCAAATGGCTAAGTCAATTACGTAGAAATAATAGGTCAAGGTAAAACAAGAAACGAGGCAAAGCCACGAAGGCCAGGTTTTTTTCCGAGCATAGACACTTGGTTAACATAATTATATACAACTTTTGTAGATTGGATGGCCGTGACCGGCATGTCTCGCCTTGGGGCGAGACATGGACACTAACAAAAGAGACATAGTAGATGGAAAAGGTTTAACCAAAAAACTTTAACCGGACACACGGACGTACGGACGGACGGACGTATGCCAAAATGCCGACTATATCGCGCTTTCCGCAAGCGGGCGCGACAATGATGATAAACACCCATGTGAAGTATCAAGGTAATGGGTGAAGCAGTTGCAGAGATATAGTACACGAAAAAACATTAACAAAAAAAATCAAAGTAATTTGACCTTGACATTGGGCACAGGGGCCGCACGGTTGGGGGGGGGGGATAATGAAAATATGGATGATGATAAACACCCATGTGAAGTTTCAAGGTAATGGGCGAAGCAGTTGCAGAGATATAGTATAACGAAAAACTTTAACCAAAAAACTTTAACCAGACGTACGTTAAAAAGTTAACGTTGAAAATGGCTAAGCCAATTACGTAGAAATAATAGGTCAAGTTAAAAAAAATGGTCACACGTTGGATAGTTGTATGTGGTGGGTACCCCTTGGTTATGAAGCTGTGAAAGTTTGGTGGTCTTAGGTGGTACAGTACCAAAGAAATGGACTTCAACATGAAAACTTAACATTGTAAACGCGAAAAGTTAACATTGAAAATGGCTAAGTCAACAGCGCTGAAAAAAATGGGTTAAGTTCATAACAAGAAACGAGGCAAAGCCACGAAGGCCAGGTTTTTTCCAAGCATAGACACTTGGATAACATAATTATACCCACTTTTTGTAGACTAGATGGCCGTGGCCTGCATGTCGCGTCTGGGGGCGAGGCATGGACACTAACAAAATAGATATAGTAGATGGAAAAACTTTAACCAAAAAACTTTAACCAGACACACGGACGTACGGACGTACGGACGGACGTATGCCAAAATGCCGACGATATCGCGCTGACAATGATGATAAACACCCATGTGAAGTATCAAGGTAATGAGTGAAGCAGTTGCAGAGATATAGTACACGAAAAAACTTTAACAAAGAAATTCAAAGTAATTTGACCTTGACATTGGGCATAGGGACCGCACGGATGGGGGGTAGAATGAAAATATGGATGATGATAAACACCCATGTGAAGTTTCAAGATAATGGGCGAAGCAATTGCAGAGATATAGTATAACGAAAAACTTTTAACAAAAAAACTTTAACCAGACGTACGTTAAAAAGTTAACGTTGAAAATGGCTAAGTCAATTACGTAGAAATAATAGGTGAAGGTAAAAACAATGGTCACATGTTGGATAGTTGTATGTGGTAGGCACCCCTTGGTTATGAAGCTGTGAAAGTTTGGTGGTCCTAGGTGGTACAGTACCAAAGAAATGGACTTAAACACGAAAACTTAACATTGTAAACGCGAAAACTTAACATTGAAAATGGCTAAGTCGACTGCGCGGAAAAAATGGGTCAAGTTAAAAAAAAGGTAACATGTTGGATAGTGATATGTGGTGGGCACCCCTTGATTATGAAGCTGTGAAAGTTTGGTGGTCCTAGGTGGTACAGTAACAAAGAAATGGACTCAAACACGAAAACTTAACATTGATTGTGGACGCCGCCCGCCGCCCACCGCCCACCCGGCTTTCGCCAATCCAATAGCCTGGATTTTTTTCTTCAAAAAACCTGGCTAAAAAGGTAACATGTTGAATAGTGATATGTCGTGGGGACCCTTTGGTTATGAAGCAATGAAAGTTTGTTGGTCCTGGGTGGTACAGTACCAAATAAATGGACTTAAACACGAAAACTTAACATAGTAAACGCGAAAAGTTAACATTGAAAATGGCTAAGTTGACTGCGCGGAAAAAATGGGTCAAGTTCAAAAAATGTAACATGTTGGATAGTGATATGTGGTGGGCACCCCTTGATTATGAAGCTGTGAAAGTTTGTTGATCCTATGTGGTACAGTAACAAAGAAATGGACTCAAACAAGTAACAAGCCGTCTCTTCTGGATCTCCACTCTTTTAAAGTAATTTTCATATGTTTTAGAACAAAAAACTGGTCTGGTCTGAAAATCATTTTGTGACGATTCGATTGGTCAGAAAATTAAGATACACAAATGCATTCCAGTCACTTAGGGGTGAATGAGTTAATACATGTACATACTAGACCTCCGGAAATGAAAGTAATTAGAGTTAAACTGTAAGTTACATTCTGACTACCACTAGGTTTTCTATGTTTTAGGGTTGTCTCTTACGGAGCGCCGCAGGGAAAGTAGATTTTTTTTTTTATTAATTCGTTCCCACGAAATAATGATTTATTCCCTCAATTTAACAATTCCTTCCCACGAATTAACAATTCGTTCCCTCAATTTAAAAATTCGTTCCCACGAAATAACAATTCGTTCCCACGGGAACGAATTTTTAATTCGTGGGAACGAATTGTTATATCGTGGGAACGAACTGTTAATTCGAGGGAACGAATTGTTAAATTGAGGGAATGAATTGTCATTTTGTGGGAACGAATTGTTAATTTGAGGGAACGAATTGTTAGTTCGAGGGAACGAATTGTTAATTTGAGGGAACGAATTGTTAGTTCGAGGGAACGAATTGTTAAACCGAGGGAACAAATTGTTATTTCGTGGGAACGAATTAATAAAAAAAATCCATGTCCCCTGTGGGGCTCTGTGGTCTCTGATAAGTATATGACGTCACCACTGAAGTGCTATTTTGAAGGGACAGTCCAAATGTCTGGCAAGATACATGTACGTGTCTGTCACTGAAGAAATGGCACTTATGGGTTTTGCGACCAGTGTAGATCCAGATCAGCCTATATATTGGCACAGGATAAGATCTGCTGCACTATCTACAGTCCATCAATGAACCACCAGCCATGCGTCTAACAAGCAATACAAATCACTATCAGGCTACAGGGGGGCCGTTTCACTAAACTTCGTACCACTAAAATGTTTGTAAGTACAAAAGTATGATAGTGTGTATATTCCACATTAACAATGTTGTCTTGTAAACAATTATTGGATTTACATTTATTGAGTATATGCCATACTCAATAAATGTAAATCCATCAATTTAAATTTCAAGACGATCCTAAATTTGCACTTACGAACATTTTAGTCGTACGAAGTTTAGTGAAACGGCCCACTGGGGTGTGCTATTTGATCAGGAGCTACACGGATCACAAATATCATATTCCCCATTTCTCCAGGCACATACACAGTGACAAGTCTACTAGTACCTATAAAATCACTGGTGCTTACCGCAATAACCCTACCTCAGGGGGATAGGCGTACTATTGGTACATGGGTACCTTGTGCGAGTCAAAAAGGTGTACGGGTTTCAAAATGGCAGCATCCGGTGGCAGCAGCACAGATAGGTTCATTTTGTATTTATTTTCACACTTACATTACACTTTGAGCACAAACATATATGCGAGGGGGTGGCGGTATGTGTCCCCAATAAACAGCTACTATCGTCTTCACTGAGGCATCATTCAGTAAAAAGTTATTGAAGGTACACTGGACGACGGTGTGTAAACAAACAGGTTTCTGTGACATTGCTCACCCCATACGCCTACCTCATACGCCCGAAAAAAAACAAGATGTATGCGCACGAAAAATTGTCTGGGCAGTAATGTATACCTTCAAAATGGAACATGTGTCCTCGCGTTCGTGACTTTCAAATCGACCATCACATCAATGTTGAAGCTGATGATATACTATTTATTTAATATTAATTATTGTAATTTATTAGTGTTTGATGTCGGATAATGGACACATTTGTGGTCAGAATTGTAAGTCCATTAGCATAGCAAGTTTCATTATGGTTTCATTTGTAATTGCTGGCTGGCTGCCGACTACTCTGTTCCACGTATTTAAATGTAAGTACGTTTTTATCAACAGCAAATAAGTCACCCTCCCCATATTATTATTTGATGAAATTCCATCAAATATTTATTTTTTATTTACCTAGAGGATCAAAAAACCAAACATGGCTATCATGGCTATAGAGCTTGTAACAAAATCAGTTAGATTTTGAAAATCGTTCCACAAACTCCAAAATTGTATTAAAAAATGTGATTATAGGCCCCGTGAAAAAAGTCACATATGATGTTATTTCGCAATAACATCAATATTTAATGGAATTTCATCAAATATAACTAATTGGGGATGGTGACCTTTTTGCTATTGATGCATTTTTATGCCCCCGCTACCGAAAGGTACGGGGACATATAGTGTTACCGGCGTCCGTCTGTACGTCCGTCCCGTCCGTCCGTACGTCCCGATATTACCATATGCTTTAGTAACTTCTACATGGCTTCAGATATTATGTCAATATTTATACACGTGATACATATGAACATGCCTTACACACTCCACCCCCCAGTACTTCGACCTTGACCTTTGGCCTTGACCTTTTCCACTTTAAATGTTTGCTTGGCACTTTGGGACAAATCTACGTGCACTTTTCTCAATCCTACACTAACTTCTCAATACTGTTGCCAATCGCTTAAATATTTATACACATGATACATATGAACATGCCCTACACACTCCACCACCCAGTACTTCGACCTTCACCTTTGACCTTCACATTTTCTACTTTAAATGTTTACTTAGCACTTTGGGACAAATCTACGTGCACGTTTCTCAATCCTACAATAACTACTCAATACTTTTGCCAATCGCTTAAATATTTATACACATGATACATATGAACATGCCCTACACACTCCACCACCCAGTACTTGTTCGACCTTCACCTTTGACCTTCACCTTTTCTACTTTAAATGTTTACTTAGCACTTTGGGACAAATCTACGTGCACGTTTCTCAATCCTACAATAACTTCTCAATACTTTTGCCAAGCTTAAATATTTATACACATGATACATATGAACATGCCTTACACATTCCACCACCCATTACTTCGACCTTCACCTTTGACCTTCACCTTTTCCACTTTAATTCTTTACTTGCCACTTTGGGACAAATCTACGTGCGCGTTTCTCAATCCTACACTAACTTTCACACACGCATTGCTCCAATGGTCCTCTACCGCCCTGTGACAAATCCACATTCGTCCTGCCCCCGCTAAGCACAGGCTCAAGGTCACAGACTTGGTGCGTTTGAAACCTTAACATTCAGTTAAATGGCTTATAATTTCTGTTTCCTTGCTTGGATCTGCTTCACATTTCACAAACGCATTGCTACAATGGTCCTCTACCGCCCTGTGACAAATTCACATTCGTCCCGCCCCCACTAAGCCCAGGGTCAAGGTGCGTTCAAAACCTTAACGCTCGGGTAAATGGCTTATAATCAAATATGCCTCGTTTTCTTTGGCTGCCAGAGGGGGCATTCGTGTGCCGACAGGCCACATTTCTAGTTTTAAAATTATTTTGTAGATTTAATGAGTTTAGTAGCCAAAAGTAGGTCGTTAGAAAAAAAGAGTATTGAATGTCATTCAGAATTGACAGGAACAGTGGGTAAATACAATTTGATGCAGGTTTGAGTGAGCTTGGCTTCTGTGCTAGGATGACACATTAAGCAGATCTATAAATGTTCTAGGAATGGGCCGTGGCCTAGTGTAATTCATGTGCCAAATTTGAAACAAGTTGGACGAGTTGTTAGAAAGACAATGGTCAAGTGACACTACTTACTGACCCACCCTCGTACATTGCATTGAACTTCAATACCGGCGGTTGTGAGTTCAATTCTCACCATCGGTGTGCGAAATGCTTATTATTTCCATCCCACTTTTATGTAGGATGAAACTTTCAAATGTGATGCTTAGCTGATGAAAGGACGTTAAACCCAAATAATAACTTTCACCTTTTTATAAATTGTCTGCATAAATTCACTCAAAGAGTGTCATATTTGATGTGTATGTACTGTATGAATACGCATTAATAATAGATAAAAACAACATGAACACACAATCGCAAACGGTAGCCATTAATAGTTGACACCAGATCCAGCAGGGTGGATCAACTTGCCCTCTGCTGATTCTGCTGCGTAATTCAGCGATATGTTCAAGTTTTTTTCTTTTCCTCCATATTTATTTACGATTATGGAACAGAGAGACTCTCACCTTGCAGCATGACCGTATTAAAACAGATAATAATACACGTGTCTACTGTCATCACTCAGTAGAAATGTATATCTGGTCAGTGCGTATCAACCGACCACCTTGAGAGATGCACTAGTTTATTAACGTCTTGTCCTGACCAGCGCTACCGGGAAGATTTGATTTGATGGTGTTAACTGCCTGTCAACAGCTAAGGTCATTTTAGGCCGGGTGAATAGGGTCGAATTCCAATTGTTACCTGTTGTGATGCGGGGTAATTCCCAAAATCAGAACTGAATATTTACGGACAAAAATATACTCAGGCCTGAATTTAGAATAGCCTGATCTGGTGACAACTCCTAACCACACCAGTCACTTAGCCCTACTCCCCAAAAGTAACAGGATTGGTACTAATATTATTATTTTTATAATTGGTATAACCGGATCCAACTCTCACGTACCAGAAAGCCAAAATTTCACACGAGTATCAAACAAGGGATACCGGGATTCCGTTATGGATGAGTCCCATCATTAAATTTACGCTTTACATACTCCAACATGCCACTCACGCTACCGGGAAGCACGACATCGTGGATACAGATATACGACTAGCACAGGATAACCACGACACCATGCAATATTCAAAATATAAATAGAGGATGTAACGTAAATCGAACCCACTGAGTTCAATTCATAGATGTGACTAACTGCTGACGATGTATTGTATAAGAAAGCCCACAGTACAGACAGCTACTTGTAAGAGTCCAGTAAAGGGGAATGAGTCCAAGATGTTTGGGGTGTTACGGGCTCATGCTACCAGATCAGGAATTCATACATGTTGTGATAAATTTTGATCTGCCAAGCTCAACCCCAATACAGATGTAAGCTGCGCTGTTCAGCTGACTCAATGCCATATTTCCATCCATCACCGTATATATTTGCGATGACTTGATCCATAAAACATACGTAAGAGAATCATTCAATCCACAAATATCTCCGTGCACCAATGTGGTGTACAAACCAGTTACAGACACATTTTCGTGTGCATACACCTATTTTTTTTCGGGCGTATGAGGTGTGCGAACATAGTTCTCCCGAAAAGTACGTTAAATAATGCATATGTGTAGGCAATATGTCATACAATACGCAATGGAACGCGTAAGTGGTTAAAACTGGGTGGGAAATGTCACAGAAACCCATTTGTTTAAAACCAGAGTCCATTGTACATTCAATAACACGTTATTGAAGGATGCCTCAGTGAAGACGTTAGTAGCCGTTTATCTGGGTCACATACCGCCACACCCTTGCCTATATGTATTTGCTCAAAGTTTAATGCAAGTGTGGAAATAAATACAAAATTTACCAAGCTCGTGGTGTTGCTGCCACTGGGCGCCGCCATTTTGAGACCCGTGCACCTTTTTGACTCACTTAAGGTACCCCATGTACCAATCGTACGCCAATCCCCATGTACCTATTTCGACACAATTTATTCAGGGAAACACATATAAATGTATGGTTTATCACAATGATGAGTGTCCCAATAGCTACTGTTAGTATTATTGAACTGGTTTGTTGCAATAACACTTTATTTGGGTATTGTGTCTCAATCCTTACTGTCTGTTTGACGAAACTTGCCCAAATGTTACGGCCATATATAAAACAATGCAAAAACATTTTTTTTATAATATTAAATTTTAGCAAAATTTAAGAATGAGCCTTCTTTTCATTTCATTAAATTTGGTCCAATATTGCGAAAAAACATTGTCTGGGGATTTAACATGGGGAAATTTTTATAATTTCAGAAACAGCGGACCGATTTTCAAAGTGTCATTTTGTTTTTGCATTGTTTTTGCATTGTTTATATGGCCGTAAAATTTGGGCAGGTTTCGTGAAACAGACAGTATATACCTTGAGCCAGCGATAACCTCACCCCCCCCCCCCCCCCCCCCCCCACCATGTGGGATTTTTGGTGAGTATGATTTTCGGATTCTATTTCAGTAGTCTATTGTCTATCAATCATGGTTGTCTGCGCTCAAAAAGCCGCTGGATGAACAAATCGCGGCTATTTTACAAGATGGCCGCCGAACAGTATTATATTGTTTTATTAAGGACTGTTAACTTTCAGTCTGATCAATATTAACCGGGTAAATCTTACATTTAATTACATCCGTAAATGGCAATATATTTCAAAATGGCAGCCGACATAGGCTGTTTTACAATATTTTTCTGTGGGTCGGGTGCTGTTACGAACACATACAGACATTCATAAAGTTGAAACACACATACATTGCTTTCCCACACAAATAAATGGAAAATACAGGCGATAGTCATGCAATAGCCTTCCACAATTGTCAGAACAGCCAAAATGTTCTTGTTTTGTTCTATTCTTTACTGTATGGAGTTGTTATAACATGTATACATACCAGTTTGAGGTATACAAATCAAATCATTTGATAACATATACATATCCAGGTATACAAAGCTATAATATATATTTAAAATGGCCGCCAAAATGATCACATGTTCAATAATATTGATGATGAAGCTGCAGTTTTCAGTAATTAAACAACACTAACATTGTTATGTATATAGTGTGATATTCTGCCTATTTTCAAAGAAAAATACGGATGTATTTCAATCAGTTTCAGTATTGAAGAACTGTTTCAAAGTGTGTCCAAAATGGATTGACTGTTGACAAAGAATACAATGTTGTTATCGTTAACGAGCACACTTCAGACACTTAAGCGAGCATTATGATCATTGGCCAAGGCAGTATGTAGTATAGTATGATGAATGGCATGGGTATGCTTATTGCAAACATGCATTGCTTTCTCTCACATTAAGCATTCCGCATATGTCTTCACATGTGACAATAATTTAAATTAACCCTTGGTCGTGAGTTGGATTGGAAAATAAATACAATACATGGTAACGATATGTAAGTCATGCAGTCACTGATGTAATCAGTTCTACATTGACCACTACATGTGCTGTATTCATTCTTCTAATCAAACATTATTGAAACTAATACACCAACAAGAGTGCCGCAAGTCACAAAATATGCCCGTCGAATATGGGCCAGACAGCGAAGATGCAGATATGTGAATCTATCACCAAGGCAAGAAACATTAATGAGAATTTGAAAGTCTATAGCATTATTTCTTCATCTCGTTGTGCTAAACATGTATACTAATTTAGGCAGAGATAGAAAAGTGTAAAATGTAAAGTAGAAATGATAGGCAATTGGATACAATAATGTAGAAAAAATGGCTCAGTTAAAAAGGTAATATTTTTGTTAAAAAATATGTTTTCGGCATAAAAACACCAAGGTGCACATTTTCAATATGTGTAGAAGACGTGTGTATAGTTTCAGAACGATCGACTACACGGTTTCGGAGGAGTTGTGTACACAAACTCTGTACCGTATATAGAATTGTATAGAAAAATGTAGAAAAAATGGCTAAGTTAAAAAGGTGATATTTTTGTTAAAACATATTTTTTCGGCATACAAACACCAAGGTGCACATCTTCAATATGTACAAAAGACGTGTGTATAGTTTCAGAACGATCGACAGAACGGTTTCGGAGGAGTTGTGTACATAAACTATGTACCGTATATAGAATTGTATAGAAAACTGAAGAAAAAATGGCTAAGTTAAAAAGGTCATATTTTTGTTAAAAAATATTATTTCCACATACAAACACCAAGGTGCATATCTTCAATATGTGTAGAAGACGTGTGTATAGTTTCAGAACGATCTACTGAACGGTTTCGGAGGAGTTGTGTACACAAACTCTGTACCGTATATAGAATTGTACAGAAAAATGTAGAAAAAATGGCTAAGTTAAAAAGGTGATATTTTTGTTAAAAAATATTTTTTCGGCATAAAAACACCAAGGTGCACATCTTCAATATGTGTAGAAGACGTGTGTATAGTTTCAGATCGATCGACTAAACGGTTTCGGAGGAGTTGTGTGCACGAACTATGCGCTTTTTCTTCAGCCGCCCGCCCGCCTGCCGTGCGGTAAAACATAATATGTACCGTTTTTTTAAAAACGGTCGTATACAAACCTAACCATATACAGTGTCACCATGACTGTCGATCAGTTTCAAGATGACCATCAACATGGTCGCTTTTTCAATTAGGAGATGTGATATGTGATATTTACGGACCTATATGTACACTTTTAATACAGCTTAAATTTCTAAAAATAGTTGATAATACCCTTAGCCTGAGGAGGTCCCACCTCTTTCGATGACACCAAACTCTGCTAGCCCATGACATATACATGTCTCTGGTTGCTTGTAATGTTTGTTGCTAGTAAAGATCCTTACCGCCTGCGTAAATAGTTAGAATGTCATGTAGACAATAGTTCAATTGCATAGTAAAATCCAAAATATAATGTGTCTCGATAGAGGCTATGTGATATTGTTTAGATGAACATTTTGATACATTGCATAATATGTTATGGAGATACGTTATCATTCATGGACATTTAAATGTATATTGATGGTTTCATGAGTGTGTGTGGCTACACGTGGTAGAAGTGCATACTTCTTAAACTGGACTAAATTGATATTTGAATACCCCGAAATCTCTTTTTCAGACTACATACATACTAATATTGGTTTGTATATATAGTAAATATTGGTAATTTGACACAACAGGTGTAGAATAGCACGGTTTGCTACAATTAAGAACACTGAATGTTGAAACATATTGGACAAAATAGTTTATGTATGCGTACATAACAGCTATAGGAATATAGTGGATATATTTGAAGAGCATATGCATACTTTTAGAAAGATCATGCACCTTCAATGTCTTTGTTTATATGAAAACTATGAAATGGTATATCAACCTTACAGGTTATCAAATGTAACTATTATGAAATCATGGTTAAATATTTACTTACAACGCCTCACTTACAAAATACAATGTGCCTCTCAAATCTGCAATATACCTGCATGTATTAGGCAATGGTCATGATGCATGCGCTGGTGTGCACTTACACTGGTAATGGATGACGACCATACACATTGGAACACACACGTTCTCGTATGACACATATTGTATTTCAGTAGTTATACAAGTTATACAGTTTTACTATATACATGATTTTATAAGTGCAGGTGACAACTACACATTTGAATCCTGTTCCTGCTGATGACTCGGAATGGGTTGACGGAATATTATTGGAATGCACGATAAATAGTGTGTACATTATGTGGAACGGGGATATATCTCAGTTTCATCGGTTCTACTACCTTATTTTATTTTATGTCACACAAACTCCTTTACTTGCTGGCTGTCATCTTGAAAGTGTATAACAATATGTGTCCTGTTTTACTCCAGCTTAGCTTAATCGTATTATTTACAGCTATCTTAATGTTCTGTATTTTAGTATTTACTGTGTCATACATGGAATAATATGTGCTACAACTCATCCATTCAGCATGGTAGAAAATGTATATTTTTATATCCAATTTGCAAATTAGTACCTACGACCAATACTATTGACGGTAATAATGATATTTATTTTACTTGATGGGATGGTGTGTAAAGGCCTGTCAACAGCTGAGAGTAATACTTATTTGTATCAGAGACGTTCATGTTAGAATACACAACATAGTAAACATGGTAATTGTCTTGTTTGCATAAATAGGAAATGGACATATAGATAGATAGAGAGACGAACAGACATTCATTCTGTATATGGAATGTGTGTAGATAACTAATATGTGACTGTGACGGGAGAAATGGGCTCACGGAATGTGCGACCTGTGTGGCTCCTGATCAAATAGCACACTCCTGTACCCTGATAACACACTCCTGTACCCTGATAACACACTCCTGTACCCTGATAACGATATAGTATGCTTGTTAGAAGCATGATGTGTGTTTACAGATGAAATTGCCAACGTTGCAGATCATGAACAGACAGTGCGCATACACAGGCTGATAGGGACCTACACTGGTCACAAAACCCATAAGCCCCATTTCTCATGTCACAGCCACATATATGTATACAGGTGTTAGTAGCTACACTTTCATAAGTATCTGGCAGGTATAAAGTAAGAAAAATTATTACATGTAAAATGGTCATTGTAAATTCAGTGCTGTAGACATCATGTAATTACGATATGGACATTCACTATATATTGCAAACATTAGTAAGTACAATTACCATTGATACAATTAATATACACCGCAAGAGATTTGCATAATGAGACATATAGTGTAGTTGTTCCCATCACTAAGAAAATGTGAAGCGGACGGTCAGACGGACGAACACTGGGACACACTGTATCTGAAGTGTGCACAGATAGCCATCAGTAGTGCCTAAGTAGTTGCATATGCTTTAACAATTTATAAGTAAGTGACAGTCCATAACATAAATGAAATTCATTACATGTAAAATTCTCATTGTAAAATGTGTGGGTGGGAATGGTGAAAAATACTTTGTTTTTAACATTGTATCATAGACTGCAGACAGCAAACAATAGGCATATATGCAATTAACATGTCTAATGAACACTACTAGGTACCACTGACACGAAGAAAATACAAAAGTACCATACATTTATGGAGTTATTAGGATAGGTGTTTTGCCATTGAAATTCAGTGGGTGGGGGTAACAAAACGTGCACAATTCTTCATCTGAATTAGCAGATATTATTTATTTGAACATTATTCCATTGTATAGTTATGAACAAATCAGAAAACATACAAAACTGCTATATCAGTTGTTTCTAATGATAAAAAACAGACGATTTTTAATGAAAAATGTGATTTTTCACAATTGCAAAAAGTCTGAGGGTGGTATACTTCAAAATGGTGCCAAACATTCATCCAGCGGGTTACAGAGCGCAGACATACGGCATAGAACTCGTAATTGAATGTAGTTTCATAAAAAATATGTCAGCAAAAATCCCACAGGGGGGGGGGGAGGGTTTCCATTTAGTAGCTTATTACGGTATTAGCTGTTTCCACACTACTTACTCTCCAAATATGAGTACAGCGGACACAGAGACAGCAACGGCGGTGATGGGGTCGGATACCCGGTCCAGGAATATAGGCATTGCCTCCACGGCCACTGCATTCGCCAGTAGCAGAGTAACGAGGAGTAGGTGATGGCGTTCAACGATTGGCAGGATCTTCTCTGCATGTCTCTTCTCTCTGGGCATACCTCCATCCTTCATTACCTTCAGTGTCATTATATCCAGTGACAGCATGCCCATTGTGAGACCAGACATCAGACCTGCATAAAATCATCATAGGCTGGTGGGATGGGTTGTGGCCTAGGGGTTAGAACACCTGACTTCCAAGTCAGAGGTTGCTGGTTCAAGTCTAGCCTTAGGAGCCAAACATACTTTAATTGATAGTATTTACATCCCACTGGTCTTTCGGATGAAACTTGAAACTGAGGTCCTGTCCTTACATGACCTTAGCTGTTGCTGGAACGTTCAACCCATTCACTTTGAAGTTTCCCTTTCAGGTACACTGGTCATCATCCCATAAGCCCAATTTTTCAAGTTACAGCCACATAATATTATGTGTCTGTGAATGGAAAAATGGGGCTTATAGGATTTGTGACCAGTGAAGCCCATGATCAAATAGCACACTTCTGTTGCCTGCAAACGATCTATAATGCTTATTTGAAGGATGGCGCGTGTTTCATTAATGAAATGGCGAACAGTACAGATCCTGATCAGACTGTGCAGATGCACAGGTGATCTGGATCTATGCTGGATGCAAAACCAACAAGCCCCATTTCTCCATTCACAGTTAGCCATATATATGCAGGAATCATTTTGTTGTGCGAAACAGTATGACATATTGTTAAAAAATATCTTGTGAAAATACATGTGTAAACAATATATTGATTCTTTCGATAATTTTTTTCAAAATAGATTCAAATCATTTTTTTTTCTCTCGCTTGAATTGTCAGCAAAAGTAATCCTTACGCAATGACTATATGACCCATTTCTCCAGACACAGTCATATATTTGAGAAACAATCTGACACAACTTGACTTTTCTCATTTCCGACCAATATAGTTCAAACTCTGTCTACATATGACACTTAATTATCTGGAAAATGGTTTGTATACTTCTACAGATGTTAATAAAGTGAATGTCTCTTAACGGTAATGGCAAGTAGTGAGGACCCTGATCTAGATCTGGATGCAAATGACAATGACTGGAGAAATGGCATTGGTACATAAACTAGTTCCTGATCATACATAGTTAATACAGTGTTCGAGACATGATATTAGCATTTGCTGATATAAACTTCATCAGTTTTGTCTGCCCTTTTCATTGTGTTTGCCCTTCATTTATATTGCAACGTTGTGCAGGATCATTTTATTCATAAGTACATACATACAATGCACATACAATATAGATTCCCTGTAATTAGCCGGTACCCATATACAGCTGGATGGACTGAAGCAGTGTGGATAAAGTGTATTTCTCAAGAACACAACATACGGGTGAGACTCGAACCCATGACCATAAGATCAGCAGTCCAACGCCCCAGACCGCTCGACAACAAGCTTCAGATCAGGTAGCGCACACTGCAGCTTGTACTGTGATAAGCAGTTATAAAATGTATTATAATCATGCTAGGTGTTTCAAAGCGAAACAAAAATCGAAATTCGTGTATTTAACTTTGCACACCTTGATTAGTGTATACTTGTCATTTGGCGGGCGCACGATTCACCCAAATCCTCCCCAAATCCTCATTTTCCCCCAAATCCTCCCCAAATCCTCATTTTCCCCCAAATCCTCCCCAAATCCTCATGTAATGAATAAGTTATCCAATTAATATGTCTCAAAACCTGTTAATATCATTCTTAAGAAGTTATTGAACCTGATTTGAAAACGTTTATATGGTAAAAAGGGTCTTGTTTCGATGTTTTAATTTAACTTAGTCATTCTAGCAGCCAAGGGAGATCATCCAAAATAAATTATGAGATAAATGCAAGGGAGATAAATGTTGTTTGACCCCATTCCAGTAAGGATGAACGCCGATCGTTAAATTACCGTGCCCTTCGCTGGCTCCCAAACCTACAACCACCACCCAAACAAATGGGCTAGAACTTGCTGCATTCTCGAAGTCGGCGTGACGTATCACTAGTCACGTGACCTGATATGTTTGGGGGTCCATCGGTACATTTTGCTCTACAACACATCATTTTCGTGCCAGAATATTTCACATTTAGAACCACGAAAATACTAAATCGTCATAAGAACATGTTTAAATGACTATTTAACATTATAGTAGTATATAAGAGTCATAATGATACAAGTTTATATGGAAGCCACCCCACTACGTGTGGTGGCTTCCACATGAAACTTGTAATCATTATGACTCTTATATACTACTACCGCGAGCCACCATATTTATGACATGAGAAGATACACCCTATTAGAGATAAAAATCCCTATGTTATACTCAGTATATATATATAACAATCTGTCATACTTTTATTACGAATAAAATAACTGACAACCTATTGAAGATAAGAAATCCATGTTATACTCAGTATTTTATACCAATCTGTCACAAATATAAACTGACACCCTATTAAAGACAAGTTTATCCATAAGTTATACTAAGTATATTACAACAATCTGTCGTACATTTATTACGAATAAAATATAAACTAACACCCTATTGAAGATAAAAAATCTATTGGTTATACTCAGTATAATGCCTACCATAAAGCAAATGAGAGAGCAAGCTAAGAGTTGGGAATTCCCCTAAGAGGTATTTGAGACTCAAAAAGAAAGTATAGCAGATAGGATAAGTGACGCGCGAGCCGTCGTCTACGAGGAGAGGCTGCGGCGTGCGGTTTCGACCGGATGACTGCCCGCCGACCCCGAAAAACGCTCCGAGAAATTGGAGAACGAGACGACGGCCAGACTGCGCGCCACCACTTACGCGCAGCGTGTAAAAGAAGATCCCAGCGCACGTAGAAAACCCCTATACAAGGCGTACTACAATAAGACTTATCAAGGGTTGGTGGGGAGACCTCCCAAGAAGAGGAGAGATATCGCCAGAGCTTTGGTGGAGGAGGGTCCCAGGATTCTCGCCGAAGAAGCCGAAGTTAGGCAAACTGTTGATAGGGGTAGGAGGAAGATAGTATGGACTTTCGAGAGGGGGTAGACGGGGAGACCGCTAATCGCATAATGAATAAAATTCGCCCAGAGATGACCACGGCATGTTACCTGAGGTATTCGTGCTCGTATCGTATTAGGAACATAGAGACCGACGCTACTATGATCTATCACAAACAATCAAAGGGCAGTCGTGGATAAACGAGATCGCCAAAGCCGAGAGTTGGATATCCGATAGGGAGAAAGGTCGAATGGACATCGACAAAGTCGATAGACCAAACACAAAATGGACCTTCGTTCGTTGGATATCGGTCGAGGTGAAGATGATCATCGACGCGCAACAACTTCTCATGGGAGCGGGAAAACTCCCAGACTGGTTAAGACAGAAAAAGGGAATGTATTCCGTCGACACGTACGACGACTACTTGTGTCTGTTTAGGTGCATAGCCATCCAACGTGGAGGGAGACCCGATGCTACTGGCACGGGTGTCCGAGGCATTGCATGAGAGGTAACGCGAGATCGCTGTACAAGAGGACGAAAATTCAAGACGCCAAGATAAGGAAAGCGGGTTACGAGCTGGTGGTGATGTGGGAGTGCGAGTGGTTGAATGATAATTTTGATAAAATTAATACCTACTATCCACAATTGCCACGCGAGGAGGAGACGACTCTGTACCCCCACCAGATAGTCTACGACTTCGAGGCGTATCTCGACAAGTCGAATACCATGCGACCCACCAAAGACCTGACCTTCGAGGTCGAGCACGTTCCTATATCGGTGTCGTTGGGGGATACGATGCATGAAAGGATCACACACCTATGCGAACGAGATCCCGACACGCTAGTCGAGAAGTTCGTGACCGAGCTGCAGATGAGAGACAAGGCAATCAGGGAGGGGGTTAGGAAGAAGTATCTGCCGGCCGACATAGATATGTTATCGAAGTCTCAGCAAGCAAAGATTATCTCTTGGATTGACCAAGTCCCGGTGGTGGGGTTCAACTGTAGCAGGTACGACCTGAATCTCATCAAGCAGTACTTTGTAGAGAAGTTGGCGGCCACCGTGAATAAGGTGATGGTCGGAAAGAGAGCCAGCACGACGATGTTTCTGTTTACCCCGGAGTTTAAATTTCTCGACATCATCCAGTATCTGGGACCCGGTACCACGTACGACGGGTGGGTTAAGGCGTACGACTGTAAAATGGTAAAGTCTCACTTTCCGTACGAGTGGTTCGATAGCGCGGACAAGCTCGACTATCCGGGGCTGTCAGACTATCCCGAGTGGTACTCGAAGTTGAAGGATGAGTTCCTACTGCCGTTGTCCGAGTGAAAAGAGTGTAAGAAGGTATTCCGAGAAAAGGGGATGAAGACGTTCAAGGAATGGTTGCAACACTACAACGACTTAGATGTAGGACCGTTCCTGGAGGCTCTGACTAAAATGACGGAGTTCTACAGGGGAAGAGGCGTGGACATACTCAAGGATGCTGTGTCTCTGCCAGGTGTTTCCCTTCAGTACCTACTCCGCGGGTCGATCGATGGGAAGGCGGACACGCCCGAGCTGTGGTCACCGAAGTCTGAAACTTATGAGATGATGAAGCAGGGATTTGTCGGTGGTCCGTCCATAGTATTCTCCAGATACGCCGAGGCTGGAAGGTCAACGATTAGGGGTCAGGTGGGGAGTCGAGAGGAGAAGATGTGCAAGGCGGTGCTGGGGTACGATGCCAATGCTCTGTACCTATCTACTCTGTCGAAGGACATGCCGTGTGGTGAGGAGCAGATATGGACGTGTGACGACCCGGAAAGACAGTCGTATATAGACCGTTTCGTGAGGAAGGTCAGGAGTGAAAAATGGTTTGGATTTGCGGAGTTGGATATAGAGGTCCCTGAAGCGTTGAGAGACAAGTTCTCGGAAATGTCACCGCTGTTCGTTAATCGAGAAGTTGATGAGAACGAGGTTCCACAGCACATGAAGGACTACCTGCGGGACGGTAGGAAAAGAGTCGAAGGACAGAGAAAGCTCGTGGGGGCAATGTCCGCCAAGAAGATGATCATATACTCCCCGCTGCTAAAGTGGTATCTGGAACACGGTCTGATCGTCAAGGCGGTGCATAGGGTGATAGACTACACGCCCGGCAAACCGTTTCAATGGTTCGTTAAAGAGGTCACCGCTGCTAGACGGACGGAGGACGTCGACAAGAGCAAGGCGGTGTTGGCGGAGATATTCAAACTGGTTGGCAACGCGTGTTGTGGCAAACTGATAGAGGCACAAGAGAGACACCTGAACACCACATATACGAAGGATGAGAAGACTGTCGATCGGCACTGAGGTCGGCGTGGTTCGAAGACCTGGAGGAGATTGGGGAGGCTTATGAGATATCGAGCAGGAAGACTCGAGTGGTGATCAACAGACCGTTTCAGTGTGGCATAGCGGTCTACCAGTTGGCCAAGCTCCGGATGCTGGAGTTCTACTACGATTTCTTGGACAAGTACGTGGATCGTGGATATTTCGAACTGATACAGATGGACACTGACAGCATGTACTTCGCGCTGTCGGAGAAGACGCTGGCGGCGGTGGTGAGAAAGAATATGAAGAGAAAGTTTAATAAGGAGAAGACCGAGTGATTGGCGTGGGACGTGTGGAGCAACAGAACTCTGGGACTGTTCAAGCTGGAATTCGAAGGGGATAGAGCCATCGCTCTGTGTAGCAAGTGTTACTACGTGAGCGGTGATGGAAAATCTAAGCACTCGGCCAAAGGGATGTCGAAGAGATCTAACGATCTGACTTGGGGGAGGTATAAGAGTGCTCTCGAAGGGGGTAGGGATATGGCGGAGAACAGGGGATTCCGAATGATTAACGGGGTGATGAAGACGTACTGTCATCAAAAATTAGGACTCTCGGCGTACTACGACAAGAGGAGAGTGATGGAAGACGGGTTACACACTGAGCCTATAGGATAGGTAAAAAAAAGAACTCTGAGAGAGAATACTAAAGACTCTGATGATCCGGGGGTAGCTGAGTGTCAGAAGGCACCGTGAGAAGTTCTTCGCGAACAAACCCACGAGATGGCCCATCATCCAAATAGTAGAGCACGGGCTCATCGGGCTTGGTAATAGATCGATATAGATGATATACATTGAGAGACCACACGGGATCAGTCGCGCGGCGGCTGCCACCTTCGAGCTCTCCCGGTTGATAGAGGTACCGGACGTCAATATCCGATGGAAGCCGTTGCTCCTCTAAACCAACGGGTCGCCCGCGCGAGACAGCAGAGGGCTCGCTCGTCACCCTTTTAAACTTGGTAGCATCTACGGGCTTCTTACCTATCAATCTGGTCACCTCTCCGTTCAGTGCGGAGACCACGGCGGGCAGTCTGGGCCAACCCACTCGGTCGATCGCGAATGAGGGTCTACAAGTTCTTTAGCGTATTGGTGTCCGAACAGTCTCTCAGTCAGGGTTCGATTGAAGCGTTCCACGATCCCCTGGTCCCGGTGGATGTTGACGCGGCCGCGTCTGACAGAAACTTCGTGCTTAGACAATAGATGAGAGACCGCGCCCATGAACTCGCGGCCGGGATCGACCTGGAGAAGATTCGGCCATTTGAGAGGACTCCTATTATATATTAGGGAGAGAGCCTCGGCCACCTCCTTAGACTCTTTAGTGGTCAACGGCTCAGCCCCCTTATAATGACTCGCTACGTCAACGACTGTCAGCGCGTACTTGTACGTCTTACGACCGACGCGATCGTGAGGGAGAAATAGGAGATCCGCTTGGTGAACTTGGTTCGGTACCGGCACGTCGAATTTCGGGCGCGGAATATTGTGAGGCGCGGGTAAATAGATCTGCCAGATGGCCTGCTTCTTGAGCCATTCCTTGACAGCGGGGGCTGTAGTATGTGTTCGCTAGCTTGCGCGTTAGGCGAACCGATAGTTTGGTATTAAGTTTGCGCGTGTTCATCTTATGCGATGTATTCTAATATATCGGACAATCTCCAACATGCCCTCGCCAGATCGTCCGGTAACTGCGTCGATAATAATAAACCTTTGTTGGAAGTACAATCGCGATTGGGGGTTAAGTCCTCCCGCCACGTCTCGAGAGAATCTCGGGCCAGACGAATAATACCCTTTGCACCAGCTATGCGGTGTTTAAGGGCAGTGTAGCCTACATCAATCATAGCAAAATAAAGTTTGTCAACTGACATCGTTCTATATATATATATTTATAATTAATTTAAAATAATTAATTTAAAATCTCGATTGAATATAGTAGCCGACGAGATCCACCACACCCATTCCCACGACGATGAACGCGATCTCGCGGTCTTTTTGGGGCTCTGACGGTATATAGAAATCTGAAAGTTGGGACTCGCGATCCAGCGGAGCGAGACTTTTCTGCGGATATGCCAGCGCGTACTCGCGGTTGGCTTATTCAACGTTCTGAAAAGTTTGTGCGGCGCGATTTTCGCGGCGAAGCTCTTCATTGACCCAGTCAAGATGGGCGGTTCGTTTTTTCGACCACGCTTCCTTTACGCTATTGAGTTGTTCTAGAGCTAAATCGTGACGCTTACGTTCCTCATCCACGTTCGAGCTTTTCATTTTAGAGAATAAAAAGTTGCTACCGCTGAACGCCAATGCGTTTACGAGCGCACCACCTACTATTACTGCGATTGAAGCCATTTATTTCCATATATTAAATGGTAGAATTCCAGCTTTAACTAGATAATCTCGGGTCCAAACTGCGGCCGCTACATCTAAGGTCGCGAGCCCTACGTCTCTCGCAGTAAAGTCCAATTTGGGAGTGGATCCTCCTAGGGCCATCTTTGATAGTCGAGCATACCCGATACTGAAACCCGATATCACAACGGCGTGATAAAGTGCATTCACTAACATTTTACCGTCTTGTTCAGCCATTATAATTATTGCATATAAAAGGGGTCGCGATCAATGTTTAAATGGGGCGCATCCAATCGCGATTGGTGTTTCGTAACTTTCTACTGAACACTGGCTGGTTGTTTTTTTCGATAATATGGGGTATTTCCACACGCACAGGGCACCAACAACTGCCAGACCACCACCAACAACCCAACTCCAATTCACGAATTTGGGTTCAATCGGATTCGCCCAATTGGGTGTTGAGTGTGCTTCCAATTCGTGAATTGGGGGTGTACTCAACTCTGTCTTCAGATGTTTCGCTGTCTCCATCCCCGATTGCAATGACTGTTTAGCCTCTCGAAGCTCGGCGAGTATTTTATCTTGTTTAACTTTTCGGGTGGCAGCCGCCGCCCGCCCAGCTGCCTGTCTTTTGGGATTTTTTATATGCGGTATGTCATCCAGTGGCGGAGTAACACTCGGGTTCGATTGGGTTGGAGCAATCGGGTTCAACTCCGTCACTCTCGCGGGTGTGTCTTGTGTCATCATTTTCAAAATTATATTTTGTATTAATATTAGGGCTTATAGTTCGTGGGCATATATGTCCAAATTGACAATGTTTACCCGTGGTCAACGCGGTTGTCAGCGGAGCTAAGTACATTCCAAAGTTGTGATAAATTGAGCAGCAGGCTGTTCTAAGAGCGTGACCTATAAAAGGGTCGGTCTCTAGATCGTCAATCAATCCCGCGGTGTTTGGTATAGGGAGAAGTATACTAACGGCGGTTGCGTACAAATGAATAGCCGCCGATCCGAGAGTTTTTGTCATCTCCGCTCCCAATTTGGATTCGTATCGCGCATACATTTTATCGATCTCCGCATCTGACATCTTATCCACCTGAAAAACTGAGAGACGCCTACCGAGATAATGCTCCGATTGTCCCCAGCAACCAGCGCAGCTAGCCGCTCTCGTCGCGCCGCATTTTATTTTCATTTGGAGTCGTTGCACTCAACCCAATACCAACCGCCGTTGGAGTTGGAGTTGATTCCGATTGCTCTGTCGGATCATTATCTATGTTGGCAGTCGGAGTTGAGGTTTCTTCTATTAGCTGATCGAGAAGTTCGTCGCAGTTCATTTTTCTTAAAATTAATTTAACTATTCTAACAAGTCTCATCACTTTAACATATTGCCAAGCACACCACCCGATACTTATGATCACCATTATGCTCGCAACAAAGCTCGCAGCGGAGCACCAAATTGTTAACATTGTTAACCATTGTTCAGCATTTGTTCAACATTTGTTAAGCATTTGTTCAGCATTGTTCAGCAATTGCTAAGCATTGTTAAGTATTGTTAAGCATTGTTCAGCATTGTTCAGTAATTGCTAATTAATTATAAAATTAATTGATAACTTCGTAAGTAGTTGGTTGATCAGTCTTTAGCAAAAGCTTGGCGTGCTTAGTTTCCGAAAGCATCTGTCGAACCTCCAAGCGCTCCTCGCGCGTTGGGATAACGTCATTCTCTCGAAGACAGTCATCGAATGAGTCTCGGTCCTTGCAATGTAAGAGGGCGACCCATTTCGTTTGCTCGCGCAGATCCTTGAGGACGGCGTTGTACTTTTGAGTGGATATCCATACGCTTTGCCTAGCATGGCGGCCAGAAAATGCGAGCTCGGAGAGCATGTCCTTCTTTTTGGTCATCGCCGCCTTGGCCGAGCAATCGTCAATCACGTATAGGGTGGGCTCACCCTGGAATTTTTGGTATAAACCACGCAACCAATCGTGAAGTCTATCACCGGGGTCAATAACGTATACCTCAGGGTCGGTCCATATCCACGGGCGCCGTTGATAAGTACCGTTGTGCCGCACAGTGGGACACAGGATCACAATATGACGAAAGGCATCGCGGTAGGAGCCCTCGAGCAAGTCTAGGATGAAAACCCGTTTTTCCACATCCTGTCTGCCCACATATTATGGCAGAGTGGGCATCTTCAATCGTGAATTGGTATTGATTGCTAATTTTCTTAATTAATTCTTTAGAATTATCAAATTTATTAATTAATAAATCGTTAGAATGATTGCTAATTTTCTTAAAATTAATTAAATCAATAGAGTGCTGAGACGTATCGGCCATCTTCGATGTTGAGTTGTGCGTCTGTAATTATATATAAATACACGTTCAATGGCCCGGCTCCGTCCGCCTCTTTGGTTATCTGGATCGTCACACCCTCGCTAGCGTTCTCAACTTGGCGTCTGTTGCCGTGTATTTGGTCGTCGTCGCTGGATCGCATGTCTAGCCATAACGCGTATTTGGTATTCAGGAACTCCGCGAGGGAGACGGCCGAGAGATGCAGGTCTTTGGCAACTGCTGCAACCTCCGGAGAGCGCTTAGAGCCGGCAGCAAACTGCTTTCTTACTTCGTCCACTGCTGGTGCGCGCGAGACCGCGTGTAGAGTTGATTGGTACTCCCTCGATCGTCACCTCTACCTTCGTGATTTTGGGGGGTTATAGAATTTGTCGGTTTTTTCTAGCACCGAACGCGAACCGAGCATCCTCGAACAACATCAGTATACCTTTCATCGAGCGAGCGGGTACATTGACATTAATATTCCACAATGTGTCGCCTTTGTCTTTCGTCATCTTGCGATGGCGAAGAACTCGGTCGTAAAGTATGGCAACGCGTCCCGGCGTACTGGGTTTCTGATCAATCGCGCGAGTTCGGGCATCGTGACCATGTCGTACTCTCCAGCGAAACATTATCGATCGTATACGTCGATAACATGTCGCTGGCTATGAGAACTCGGCCGTAGTCGTTGAACGTTAGTTCGTATTCGAGGCGGTCAGCCAAAGCGCTCTGATAGTAGGGCATGTGACTCTCCAGCAACTCAAAGTCGAGCGGGATGTAGAAGCGGTTGCCGTAAGCGCCCGCGACCGCGTTGTCACTCGCGTTGTTGCTGCCTTGTTAGCAGCCCCGATTCTAATTCTGGTTACGTTCTTATTTTTGCTGGTGTCAATACCCTGATAGACAGCATTTTCGCGCTCTTGCGCCGTCTTCCATAGGTCCTGATAACAATGGTAGACGTCGTTGTCGTCGATCGACATCACCTCATTACCAGAAATCTTTATCAGGGTCTCTTTGACGATGGCGCGACCCAGGTTCTGAACGACGGTTCGGTCCTCGTCCGTTGACGTCAGCGAAATAGTGAAAGCAAGGCGAACAGTACCCGGCACAATGACGTCGTTAGCTCCGAGGTTGGGGAAGCGGACTAACAGCTGCTGGTTCTGGTCGATCGTCGATGGGTTGTTCGTAATAACGACACTCTGTCTCACGCCTTTTGCCCCGAGGGGCTCACGCAGTCTGCGGTATGGATTGAGTTTGCGACCGTATTGACTCGAAGACATAATTTAGTGAAACTATATTAAACGCGTATGGTTTTGTCTTTAATACATAATTAATTTTAAGAAAATTAGATGGCTGATTACGATATTGACATGGATGAAATCGGCAGAGACGATTTCCGCGATGATGATGACATCGATGATGACATCGATCTATATACCCGAGGCGAGGGTTTGGACGATGATGACGAAACGACCTTCATAGAGACACCATTAACACCATTAAATAAAGATCCTAAGTTTGTCGACCCCCGAATTAAGCCCTTAACAGCCATACCAATGGGAACTTCACCCGGGGGTATGTTCCCCTGGGAGGCTCCATCCGCAACTCCGGCATGGGCGGGCGGTGCCGAGATTCCTGCAGGGATCTCCAAGAATGAGCTGGCGCCTCTCACGGAAACGGAGTCTCGGGTGAAACGGTGGGAGAGTGAGGTGTCTAAAAATGGCATCAAGGCCACGTTGGAGTTCCGCAGCACTAAAAGAGGAGACTTGTGGGTTAAATGGGGTAATAGTTGGAAGTTGCTGACATACAAGAATGACCCGACCCGGTTCCTCAGCCCCTCTTCCGTGAACCGATATGGAGTATCCCTCGCTCGAGCTCTCGGAGTGATCGATGATCGGTCGCAGCTGCCTCAACAAATGGTAAAAACCCTACAGTCTACCGACGAAACGCTGGCGAAGACGGCCGCCGCTATAGAAATGAGCGAGCTCAGCGATGTCCCTCGTATAGCCACCGATGCTATTAACACAGTGGAAACCACGGTCAACGAAATGAACGGCACATAATATGACCCACCATTACCTCTTCGCGAACTCCTGGGACTCGATAAGGCTCTGCAAACAACTCGGGGCGAACTGGTCAATAACCTCTCCAAACTCACGGCGCTGGACAAACATATCGCGCTAGAAGAAAGAAAACTTGGGGAAGTCCGTGACGATAGAGAATCTACCGAGCGGATCAACAAACTCCTGCGGTCGTTGCGGGACGAAAGAGAAGCTCGCTTGGAGGCTGCTTCGACTAACCGTGAGGCACTTTCCGGCCAATTAAGTCGGAGCCGCGAAACAATCTCGAGGGTTCTGCACGAGGACACGACACTCGGTGAGCGTCTTCGCACTCTGTTCAGAGAGAAGGGCGTCACGATATTAACCATCATCGCAGCTTTCAGCATGATTATATCGACCCTAATTCTATCTATATCGTCTCTATTTGTAGCTGTCAATGCTGGTGCCGCACCAGCACCAGCACCAGCACCCGCGCCATCCGGCGGAGCCAAGGAGTGGATAAAAAAAACAACTAAAAGCCCTCGCCAGTCTCCTGGCTAAATTAGCAGGAAAGTTGGCTGCCGCGCTGCCTGGTTTGATAGGAGGTCTCCTCTCTTTCTTGTTATCTATATTATCAAAAACGGTCGGATGGCTTGCCGAGAATACCTGGGCTTTAATCGTGGCCATCGCCGGTCTCCTACTATTCTTCGCCAGAGAGTTCCTAAAACCAAAGCGTAAATAATCCGATCGCCACGAGGGCGACGACGAGCGCTAATTTCTCCACCTCGTGTGTTGTGCTTCAATTTCAACATTGTTGATGATTGGTGTTTCAACATTGTTGATGGAACTTGATGGTGCATCCAATTTACTAATTGGGGGTACTGGGTTCGATTGTGTTGAGGGATGTGTATCCATTTTGTGTTTTGGGGGTTTTATGAAATCTTTTTCAAATTTATTTGAATTTACAACTCCGCGCCCGATCATTTTGGGGGTGCGCTTGATGATATCCGTGTTCACGTTACTGTTGTGACCGATTTTTTGATTGGCGGTGGCGATTACGATTTGATTATTGTAACCATCAACCGGGTCGTCTCGTAGTATCATATTGCTCGGCGCCATATAAAGACCTATTCCAAATGCGTAGTCTACCGGGGTGCTGGCAGTCTGCAAAACGTCTTGATAATTCTGGATCGCCTTCTCCAGGTCCACCTTAGCTGAGATGGCGTCCTCAACAAGTGCCAAGAACTGTTTTTGCGCATCAAACGCCGTTCCGAATCCTATTATAGAACTGCGAGTTTGTTTTTGTGCACCTAGTATAGCCCACACATATGTACGAATGGATTCGTTGAGGCGAGTAACCCCGGCCTGAGTAAATCCAGTGCTTTTATCTAATATAAATGTACTCCATGCTATTCCAACTTTAGATGGTTGTTGTAGTGAAGCCGGATATGTTTGGTAGTAGGTTTTATCTGAGAACATATCAAGAAAAAAACTTGGTCTTTTATGTAATTAGGAAACTTGACGTGTACCTCATAGTACTGCTATCGAATGTGCCATCAACAACTTTTACATCATTTCCAGCTTCTTCAAAAAAGGGGTCCCCCATTGAATCGTTCTTGGTGTAAACTTTTTGTTTCCAATCACGGTTTGGTTCCACACCAAATTCGTCACATATCCGTTCGAACTCCTTACGGTTGTATGTGTTGGAAATGGGATTCCACCCGTCGTCTTGAGGTAGTGGAACACGTAATTCTTTCAAAATCCTTCTAATAGTATAATAAACATGAAAGTTGTATAAGCTACTGCTCATCATGCTGTTACTTGGTTTTATGTGGTTTCCGAAAGATACACCACACCCAGTTGTGGCACACCACACGGCAAAATTTAGTTGGTTCTGCCAGAACTGCATCGGAGTTGCCCGCCATCTGTTTACCCCATCTGTTTACTAATCTTGGTCACCCTATATTTCTCAAACATGTTAGTGAAATTTGTGTCGAAACCTAGGCCCAAACTGACTCTTATTTTAGGGTGCACAAGCCAACCAATGGTGTTCTTTTGAGCGTATACACCACCAACTTTATACTTTGCATTAGAATTAAAGCTAAATGCTTTTGTATCCATTGAAAGATATTATTATGTTTGCTACTATCACTAATGTTCAAAAAGGGAGTTGTGAACTTCAAAAGTTAATAGACAACTGCTGCGGACAACGCCGGGTAGGCCTCAGATCAATCACCTTCACGGTTGGGTGGAAAAACGTTCAAACGCTCGAGTTTTTTCTTTTTCAAACAGAAGTCGGGACGTTGATTTTGTTCGCATCAGACACCGACTCCAAACACTTCCTCATAGATATGCCACATAGAATAGACGTAAATAGATTCAGAAGTCCACCAGATGCTATAGTACCTCAGGGTCTTTGGAGTTTCGGAGATCTCCAAGCTTTTTGTCGCGGAGAAGATTCCTGGTGTAGTCACTCTCGCAATCTCGAAAGCAACGGGGCTCACAACATTGACCGTTGATAGGCGTTTAAGGATCTCACCGGGGTTGGCTCACTGTTAGGATTTAAAATAACATACCCTTACAACGATGACGAGTGTTTATCCTGGCGAGCACGTCGCACGACCCCGGTGAACTTCGCCTTCACAAAAACTCTTGGGGTGCACCTGGATCGGGTGAACACGTCGTACAACACGGTAGACGGCACTCCCACCACATTACTGAAAACCGTGCCCGCCAGCGACTGTTTCTATGGCGTGACTATGACCTTAGACTTCCCACACCCCGAGATGAAAGTTTTGGAATCGGGACACATCCACGAGTTGAAGATTTCTATACTTGATGATAAAGGGCGAGAGTTGAAGAACAATTACCCGATTTCGGTAGTCCTAGAAATTTCAAATTAATTAATTTTAAGAAAATTATTTAGAATTAAACGCATGTTCGTAATATATATATTATCAACATTATTGAAAATGAGTATATACGGACCAGGTAGTTCTTCCGATTGGGTGACAAATTCAAAGAATTTGGAACCGACAGAATGGGGATTCATCCCGACAGAGGGCAACTTTTTAACTACCCAAAAAACAAAGGCCTTGATCAATAGAACTATATCGGTGGCCACGGACGAGATTCACAGGAGTCTACTATCACAACTTAGAGAATATGCCCTGGCTGTGAATACACAAAGTCGTGAAGAAACGCATACGGAACTAAAAACGAACTAGGTGAAAAAATAACCAAATTTCGAAAAGAGAGGCCGGATTGGGGATTGATAAAGTCCGAGAAGACCGCCAGGTGGCCCTTACGGAGGGTTATGATACGTTGCGCTTAGAGGACTCTTTCATCAGAGAAGCGGCACTTACCGAACTAGACAAAAAAATAACCAAATTTCGAAAAGAGGCCACGTCGAGTATTGAGAAAGCCCGGGAAGACCACCAGGCGGACCTTACGGAGGCTTATGAGGTGTTGCGCTCAGAGGACTCTCTCGTCAGAGAAGCGGCGGTTGCCGAACTAGATAAAAAAATAACAAAATTTCGAAAAGAGACCCGGTCGGGTATCGATAAAGTCCGAGAAGACCACCAGTCGAACCTTGCGGAGGCCCTTGCGGAGGCTTATGATGCGTTGCGCTTAGAGGATTCTCTCAGAAAAGAAGCGACACTTGCCGAACTAGATGGGAAAATAGCCAAATTACTGAAAGAGACCAGGTCAGGGGTTGAGGGGGTCCGAGAAGACCACAAGGAGGCCATTGCGGAGGCTTATGGGGCGTTGCGCTCAGAGGACTCTCTCAACAGAGAAGCGGCACTTACCGAACTAGACAAAAAATAACCAAATTTCGAAAAGAGGCCCGGTTGGGGGTTGAGGGGGTACGAACGGGTATTGAGAAAGCCCGAGAAGACCACCAGGCGGACCTTACGGAGGTTTATAGGGTGTTGCGCTCAGAGGACTCTCTCATCAGAGAAGCGGCGGTTGGTGAACTAGATGGAAAAATAACCGAATTTCAAAAAGAGGCCCGGTCGGGTGTTGAGAAAGCCCGAGAAGACCACCAGGCAGCCCTTGCGAAGGCTTATGAGGTGTTGCGCTCAGAAGACTCTCTCATCAGAGAAGCGGCGGTTGCTGAACTAGACGGAAAAATAACCGAATTTCAAAAAGAGGCCCGGTCGGATGTTGATAAAGCCCTAAAAGGCCACCAGGCGACCATTACGGAGGCTTATGATGCGTTGCGCTTAGAGGACTCTCTCAGTAGAGAAGCGGCACTTACCGAACTAGACGGAAAGATAACCGAAGTTTCCGATAAACTGAAACATGATCGCATAGCCGCGACCAAAGCTCTTGAGGAGGCCTATTAATATTCGTACTGAGGCATATAACGCAAACAGTGCGCTTGCCCGGAATAGTGCAAACAATGAAAACGCTAAAACGTGCCATAACAGTTTGGGCTGAGAAAGCGGGGCCCATTGATTAAGGGCACTATGAATATTCGTCGTGCCAAAGCGAGTAATAAATGTGGGGATACACTATGACAGCCGCGGGTGAAGTTATCCAAATGGCGGTCTGCTCGGTTAATGGTAGTGGTAAACCTGTGGCGCGGGTCGCGATAAATATTGTAGTAGATGGAGAAGAACGGGGGGTTGGAGTCACTAAAATCTCTGCAGATAGTTCTACGGTGGTTTCGTTCTCCGGTTCTGATCGAATTAGACTTTCCAAAGGTAGTTTTATTAACTTTGTTACGAAAATCGGTGACCCAGAGAGTTCTTCCACTATTGTCTCGTTGTTAATTGAACTTATTTTGTAAATACTAATATATTGAAAATCATGAACGAATCAACGCTTCCAATTGTCAATACCACTCCATCAACACGGTGTACAATTAACGAAAGAAGTTCAGATTTTAGGTTGAATAATATCGTCGCTATGCAGGATATTTTAGTTAGAAAATATACAAATAGAAAAAGAAACGCTAAAAAATATAGACGCGCGGTGAACATGGCTGAAGTATCTAGCACGGCTCTGGCGAGTGTTACTGTGTTGTGTGGGGCGGGGACAGCTGCAACTATATCCACCATAATAACGGTTCCTGTAGCGGGGATTTTATGTGCGGTGTCGGCCGTTTCTGGGTTGTTGTGTATGGTAATTAGGGCGTCGGGTGGAAAACTCGAGAAAAAATGTAGAAAACATGATAGAATATCTGTTCTCGCCAGGTCGAAGAAAAATACCATCGACGTTATGGTGTCCAAAGCGTTGGCCGATAAGAAAATATCAAATATAGAGTTTGAATCCGTGGTGGAAGAAATGGGGAGATATGAACAATTAAAAAATGATATAAGAATCAAAGCGCGCGCCACCATGCCCAAGATTGAGTGTACTGATTGGGATAAATTTAGGGAAAAACTTGGAGATAAAGTCGGAAGAAATGTTACAGCACCATTGTGATATTTTAAAAAACAAAAATAATTTTCTTATATTGGTGCAGTAAACAAATTTACATACCTATACAACATGTGTTTTTCACTGAGAATTACGCCGTAATCGCATAACAAATTCAGTCTAGGATTACACTGTAATCGCCTGTGTAAATTGATACACTCAGCTATAAATAACTGTCTGTTTATCTCGGCTATCAATTTACGCATGGTTCATAACCCGTGTAATTGAAACATTGTCATAAATCGATAATTGTACAACACTAGGTAATGTTTATCATAACAGCCTACATGGTCATGTGGGTTAAGGCGATACTCTATAGAGACGAGGGTCGTGGGTTCGCGCCGCGGTTGGAGCTAAACATTTTTTATTTCTATCCCTACAAATGTGGTCGCTATGGTAAACAACTGCATGACAACGGCGTTCCTATCCGACCGCTCGAGGTTGATAAAATTGATAAATTCAGATTGCCAGTTTACATACCTTCGATAAGGAAAAATACACTCGGCTATAAATTAATTAGTAGTTGTTTTTTTTTTTCAATAATAATTTTTCAATATCTTTATAAGCTATATCGTAGAAATTTACATTCGTAAACGAATCGTTGGGTTTTAAAATTTTTGTATAATACACCTTAGTTTCATATCCGATACGCATTATCTGTCTTAATGTTCGTATTTGCCTTTTATATAGTTCACATAATTGCCGGTATAATATTGGAAATGCAACGTTTTTATCGGAGCGTAATAAATTACGCTGGTATTTCATGTATTCTATATCACCTAGTGTTCTCATTTTATAGAATTTATATACAGGATTATAACCCCCGTAAGCTTCGTAAACTTCTTCAACACAGTCATTAAAAATTTGTAATCCAAATTGTATTGTATTATCCATTTTCTCAAATAATATTGGTACTTGTTTTTTTCTGTTCAATTTTCAATTAGAATTTTCAAATCCATTACAATATAATTGTAGAAACGCATATCCGTAAACGAATCGTTGATTTTAAAATGTTTTATAAAATTAGTTTTATGATGTTCCTGTAAGTTGTTCTCCGATCCAATTTAGTCGCTTCGTTTCACTAATTTGATCCTTGTACTGGCGACATAATTGCCGGTATAATATTGTAAATGCAATGCTTTTATCGGAGCGTAATAAATTACGCTGATATTTCATGTATTCGATTCTGCATAATGTTTTCAATTTATAGTAATATTTTTCACCAAAGACATTACAAAATTCCAATTCCCATTCTATTTTATTATCCATTTTGTTATAATATTTTTGTATTGTTTTTTTTCTGTTCAATTTTCTAATTTTATAAAATTAGTTTGATAATGTTTTACAGTGTTTTAATGCTGTAGAAACACCGTGACTTATTAGATCGATTCTATCTTTCTAACTGACTTTCCGATTTGAATTATTACTAAACGATAATACTTGCGAGCACGTAATCCCTTGTTAACCATTCGATGAGTAGCCTGAGTGCCACCGCATGGTGGACATAGCAATGACTCGGCTTTGGTCCCTACCCCACAATGCCGACATGGGTGAGGTGAAACGGAACCTCTTCGCATCCATGCACGGTGATGTTTGCAATATTCGTAAATACCGGTGCGAAAACATCTCTCGTGACTATACCTGTCTTCAACCACGCACACTTAACTAGAATCATTATGTTATATATATATACTGAGTATAACATAGGGATTTTTATCTCTAATAGGGTCTATCTTCTCATGTCATAAATATATGGTCTCGCGGTAGTAGTATATAAGAGTCATAATGATTACAAGTTTCATGTGGAAGCCACCACACGTGGTGGGTGGCTTCCATATAAACTTGTATCATTATGACTCTTATATACTACTATTATAAATATGCATACAAATTTGATTTAACGATTGGAATTTAGTTGTTTAAAGCACTCGCAAATGATGTAAATATAGAGCAAAACCCGTAAATTTCCCCCTGAGCTCTTCAGAAAGGAGGCGAGTATGAGATACCGGATGGGTGAATTGGATCAAGTCCGACTTCGAGAATATCGGGCCCCACAGGTACTGCATAGACACTTCACATTTACGGACGTGTTCATATTTTAAAGCTATATATGTGCTGAGGTTGGTTGGTTGATTGATTGAGATAAAAAACAGACGAATAGTATTATACACATTTGGAACGGTAAATAACTTGCATACATGTTTCAATTGACCAAAATGGGTCAAACAACATTTATCTCCCTTGCATTTATCTCATAATTTATTTTGGATGATCTCCCTTGGCTGCTAGAATGCCTAAGTTAAATTAAAACATCGAAATAAGACTCTTTTTAACATAAACACGTATGCAAATCATTTGGTGTGTTCATACCTGCAAGGAGCACGAGACCGACGTACACGGCTAGATACACCCAGAATCCCTCATCTCTGTATGTCAGCCTCTCCTCAGGTAGCATGTAAATCGTGCCATTACATTCGATACGGTCACCATCTACAAGTGTGCAATTCAAACTCATCACTCTGCTATAATTTGAATTTCTCAAACACAAAATGCATAAATAGGAAATAATGACCGAGTAAATAATGTTTGTTTACATTTTACACTTGTTACTTCCGCTTAGTGTTGTTGTTGTTGTGAAAATCCCCGCGCTGACTTTCAGAGGCACCCGGAAATTCCCAAAACAGGCTCAATAGCAAACGTATTTTATTTCATTTGAATAAGCACATACCATATATACATGACGGGTGACGTTAATGTATGAATGTACATTTACCAATTGATAGCTTTACCATGATGTTAGTATGCTATAAACGGTACCGTAGTATACTGTAGTATTGTAGAGCTACTACCACGGTGTTACAGCTTCTCTATTATAATTAAATGGTGTCATTGGGGCACTTCTGTTATTGAAGCAGTGATACAATTTAGATGTTTCCTTTTCATATATAGTACATTAATAGCCTAGGCAGTATATAAACTGTATTAGTACACTTACGATATTTTAAGAAAACTTAATTAGGCTAAGCATCTTCAGCGATATTATTCCCAATGTTCGCAATGTGATATTATTCCCAATGTTCGCAATCTCAGTCGTCATTGAGCACGACTGTCACTTCGAGAGTTATACACAGTTTGCCCATTGTTGGTATCAATTGTGTTTACATTTACTTTTGATTAACCCAATGCAGTGTCAGATATGTTTGTATCCTGGACTACAACAACAGGTGCACTAGACGCACACTTGCAATGTATACTTTGTTCTGGTAGTCGTGTTCCCCAATTATCCCGGATCGCTTGATTATGTCTTGTATATTTAAACTCACATCAGCGAAGTTAAGTGCAGCGTCGCGGCTATAGAAATTCTCCAGGTGCGTCCTTCCAGTGAAGCTATTATATTCTCGATACATGGTTGTCTTTGAGCACATTTTGACTATTTTTCGTATTAATTGTGTCCTTTTTATATACAGCTTCACTTCAGCTGTTGGTAAGAGGTACTTGTGTCATGGACTGTGAATACTGTGTTATGTTAGTCATGTGCACAGAGTATCTGGATCGCTTGACTATATCTTGTAAACAAAATCACAACAGGTGTGGTATTATATATAATCATGTTGAGAGAGAGAGAGAGAGAGAGAGAGAGAGAGAGAGAGAGGAGAGAGAGAGAGAGAGAGAGAGAGAGAGAGAGAGAGAGAGAGAGAGAGAGAGACGAGAGAGAGAGAGACAGACAGAGAGAGAGACAGACAGACAGACAGACAGACAGAGAGAGAGAGAGAGATTGAGAGAGAGAGAGAGAGAGATAGAGAGAGTAGAGAGAGAGAGAGAGAGAGAGAGAGAGAGAGAGAGAGTGAGAGAGACAAGAGAGAGTGACAGAGACAGAGAGAGAGAGAGAGAGAGAGAGAGAGAGATGAGAGGAGAGAGAGAGAGAGAGAGAGAGAGAGAGAGAGAGAGAGAGAGAGAGAGTAGAGAGAGAGAGAGAGAGAGAGAGAGAGAGAGAGAGACAGTAGAGAGAGAGAGAGAGAGCGGAGAGAGAGAGACAGAGACAGAGACAGAAGAGAGAGACAGAGACGAGAGACAGAGACAGAGAGAGAGACAGAGACAGAGACAGAGACAGACAGAGAGAGAGTCAGACAGACAGACAGACATAGAGAGAGAATGACAGAAAGAGAGAGATAGAGAGAGAGAGAATGACAGAAAGAGAGAGAGATAGACAGAGTCAGACAGACAGACATAGAGAGAGAAACAGAGACAGGCATACAGCCAGACAGAGGGAGACAGAGACAGACAACACAAACTATTTTTGAATTTAATAACTAGAATAGTTCGCCTGCTATACTCAGTATGTTTTCTGACGTATCATAGATCTAGCTAAAAACTAAAATAGCCCAGATACCACGACTGTTTCTGCCTTCCGTTACTTTCGCTGCATTCGGCCCATTCGCACACTTCCGCGCTTTGTCGGCTGCTGCAATGGCGGAGAATTCAGAAGATGGTTCGGTAAAATTCGTGTCTAATTTTGTATTATTATTATTAAATAACTCCCCCCAAAAAAGATATTTATTTGAAAACCGATGTCGGCTAGTTAATATATACTGTTTATAAAAATAGAAACTTATTATTTATCTGTGTATGGAAGTACGGATAATGCCGAAGCTGTGTATGGAAGTACGGATAATTCCGAAGCTGTTCATGTATTCGTGTATTATCGCCCTTGTGGACTCTCTTCAGCGTTGTCATAAAAGCATATTTAGTCTTCAACGACAACACAAATATTTTGAAATGCAGTAACTTCGTAAGCTATATTCAGTATACTTTCCGATGTTATCTACATTCTGTTTTAGAAGCATTTGGCCCTTCGGGCCAAATGATTCGTCGCCCGTATTAGTAATACCACGTGTCGTAAAAAAACCTCCTGCTTGGTTTACGGTAAAACTAATTTTACACTTTCAATCATATGTTCACCCTAGTTTCACTGAATGGTAAGTTTTCATATAAGCGTAACATAAAGCGGGCTGCTTCGCCGCCCGTATGATTAGTATGTGCGTGTGTATGTGCGTGCGTCTGTACATGTGCGCATCTGTGCGTGCATATGTGCATGCGTGCGTCTGTGTGCGCATATGTGCATGCATGCATCTGTGCATGCGTGCGTTTATGCGTGCGTCTGTGCATCTGTGTGTCTGTACTTGCATGTGTCTGCTCTATTCTTTGCTTACATGAGTATTTCACATGTACATAATAAGGAGCTACTCTAGTTAAACGTCAATAAGCTCATGTTGGGTTTTACTTGTGTTGAACCCCGTGTAATTGTGGCTGCGACTGGAGATATGGGGCCTATGGAATTTCAGTGTACCTCCTTATCAAAATGCACACGTCTGTAACATGTAGCCGATTTCATCAAAATTGCAAAGTATACTTATCTAGCAAAGTATACTTTGAGTGAGTAATCGTTTATTTTTCCCAACATTCATTATTTCATATGGACCTAACCACTGCATATATTTAATGATTAAAAGTATGCA
>CM055265.1:224632509-224693190 GCA_029237695.1 Conchocele bisecta
TGCATACTTTTAATCATTAAATATATGCAGTGGTTAGGTCCATATGAAATAATGAATGTTGGGAAAAATAAACGATTACTCCCTCTAAGTATACTTTGCTAGATAAGTATACTTTGCAATTTTGATGAAATCGGCTACATGTTACAGACGTGTGCATTTTGATAAGGAGGTACACTGAAATTCCATAGGCCCCATATCTCCAGTCGCAGCCACAATTACACGGGGTTCAACACAGGTAAAACCCAACATGAGCTTATTGACGTTTAACTAGAGTAGCTCCTTATTATGTACATGTGAAATACTCATGTAAGCAAAGAACAGAGCAGACACATGCAAGTACAGACACACAGATGCACATACGCACGCATAAACGCACGCATGCACAGATGCACGCATGCACATATGCGCACACAGACGCACGCATGCACATATGCACGCACAGATGCGCACATGTACAGACGCACGCATATACACACGCACATACTAATCATACGGGCGACGAAGTAGCCCACTTTATATTACGCTTATATGAAAACTTACCATTCAGTGAAACTAGGGTGAACATATGATTGAAAGTGTAAAATTAGTTTTACCGTAAACCAAGCAGGAGGTTTTTTTACGACACATGGTATTACTAATACGGGCGACGAATAATTTGGCCCGAAGGGCCTAATGCTTCTAAAACAGAATGTAGATAACATCGGAAAGTATACTGAATATAGCTTACGAAGTTACTGCATTTCAAAATATTTGTGTTGTCATTGAGGACTAAATATGCTTTTATCACAACACTGAAGAGAGTCCCCAAGGGCGATAATACACGAATACATGAACAGCTTCGGAATTATCCGTACTTCCATACACAGCTTCGGCATTATCCGTACTTCCATACACAGATAAATAATAAGTTTCTATTTTTATAAACAGTATATATTAACTAGCCAACATCGGTTTTCAAATAAATATCTTTTTTGGGGGGAATTATTTAATAATAATAATACAAAATTAGAAACGAATTTTACCAAACCATCTTCGGAATTCTCCGCCATTGCAGCAGCCGACAAAGCGCGGAAGTGTGCGAATGGGTCGAATGCAGCGAAAGTAACGGAAGGCAGAAACAGTCGTGGTATCTGGGCTATTTTAGTTTTTAGCTAGATCTATGATACGTCAGAAAACATATTGAGTATAGCAGGCGAACTATTCTAGTTATTAAATTCAAAAATAGTTTGTGTTGTCTGTCTCTGTCTCCATCTGTCTGGCTGTACGCCTGTCTCTGTTTCTCTCTCTATGTCGTCTGTCTGACTCTGTCTCTCTCTCTTTCTCTCTCTTTCTGTCATTCTCTCTCTATGTCTGTCTGTCTGTATGTATGTCTGTCTGTCTGTCTGTCTGTCTGTCTGTCTGTCTGTCTGTCTGTCTGTCTGTCTGTCTGTCTGTCTGTCTGTCTGTCTGTCTGTCTCTCTCTCACTCTCACTTTCTCTCTCTCTCTCTCTCTCTCTCTCTCTCTCTCTCTCTCTCTCTCTCTCTCTCTCTCTCAACAACATGATTATATATAATACCACACCTGTTGTGATTTTGTTTACAAGACATAGTCAAGCGATCCAGATACTCTGAGCACATGACTAACAGAACACAGTATTCACAGTCCATGACACAAGTACCTCTTACCAACAGCTGACGTGAAGCTGTATATAAAAAGGACACAACTAATACGAAAAATAGTCAAAATGTGCTCAAAGACAACCAGGTATCGAGAATATAATAGCTTCACTGGAAGGACACACCTGGATAATTTCTATAGCCGCGACGCTGCACTTAACTTCGCTGATGTGAGTTTAAATATACAAGACATAATCAAGCGATCCGGGATAATTGGGGAACACGACTACCAGAACAAAGTATACATTGCAAGTGTGCGTCTAGTGCACCTGTTGTTGTAGTCCAGGATACAAACACATCTGACACAGCACTGGGTTAATCAAAAGTAAATGTAAACACAATTGATACCAACAATGGGCAAACTGTGTATAACTCTCGAAGTGACAGTCGTGCTCAATGACGACTGAGATTGCAAACATTGTGAATAATATCACATTGCGAACATTGGGAATAATATCAATGAAGATGCTTAGCCTTGTTAAGTTTTCTTAAAATATCGTAAATGTACTAATACAGTTTATATAATGCCTAGGCTATTAATGTACTATATATGAAAAGGAAACATCTAAATTGTATCGCTGCTTCAATAACAGAAGTGCCCCAATGACACCATTTAATTATAATAGAGAAGCTGTAACACCGTGGTAGTAGCTCTACAATACTACAATATACTACGGTACCGTTTATAGCATACTAACATCATGGCAAAGCTATCAATTGGTAAATGTACATTCATACACTAACGTCGCCCGTCATGTATATATGGTATGTGCTTATTCAAATGAAATAAAATACGTTTGCTATTGAGCCTGTTTCGGGAATTTCCGGGTGCCTCTGAAAGTCAGCGCGGGGATTTTCACAACAACAACACTAAGCGGAAGTAACAAGTGAAAAATGTAAACACACATTATTTACTCGGTCATTAATTATGCATTTTGTGTTTGAGAAATTCAAATTATAGCAGAGTGATGAGTTTGAATTGCACACTTGTTGATGGTGACCGTATCGAATGTAATGGCACGATTTACATGCTACCTGAGGAGAGGCTGACATACAGAGATGAGGGATTCTGGGTGTATCTAGCCGTGTACGTCGGTCTCGTGCTCCTTGCAGGTATGAACACACCAAATGATTTGCATACGTTTTTATGGTAAAAAGAGTCTTATTTCGATGTTTTAATTTAACGTAGGCATTCTAGCAGCCAAGGGACATCATCCAAAATAAATTATGAGATAAATGCAAGGGAGATAAATGTTGTTTGACCCATTTTGGTCAATTGAAACATGTATGCAAGTTATTTACCATTCCAAATGTGTATAATACTATTTGTTTGTTTTTTATCTCAATCAATCAACCAACCAACCTCAGCACATATATAGCTTTAAAATATGAACATGTCCGTAAATGTAGGTTTGGGAGCCAACGAAGGGTACGGTAATTTAACGATCGGCGTTCATCCTTACCGGAATGGGGTCAAACAACATTTATTTGGGGAGGATTTGGGTGAATCGTGCGCCCACCAAATGACAAGTATACACAAGTATACACTAATCAATGTGTGCAAAGTTAAATACACGAATTTCGATTTTTGTTTCGCTTTGAAACACCTACCATGATTATAATATATTTTATAACTGCTTATCACAGTACAAGCTGCAGTGTGCGCTACCTGATCTGAAGCTTGTTGTCGAGCGGTCGCTGATCTTATGGTCATGGGTTCGAGTCTCACCCGTATGTTGTGTTCTTGAGAAAGACACTTTATCCACACTGCTTCAGTCCATCCAGCTGTATATGGGTACTGGCTAATTACAGGGAATCTATATTGTATGTGCATTGTATGTATGTACTTATGAATAAAATGATCCTGCACAACGTTGCAATATAAATTAAGGGCAAACACAATGAAAAGGGCAGACAAAACTGATGAAGTTTATATCAGCAAATGCTAATATCATGTGTCGAACACTGTATTAACTATGTATGATCAGGAACTAGTTTATGTACCGATGCCATTTCTCCAGTCACTGTCATTGTCATTTGCATCCAGATCTAGATCAGGGTCCTCACTACTTGCCATTACCGTTAAGAGACATTCACTTTATTAACATCTGTAGAAGTATACAAACCATTTTACAGATAATTAAGTGTCATATGTAGACAGAGTTTGAACTATATTGGTCGGAAATGAGAAAAGTCAAGTTGTGTCAGATTGTTTCTCAAATATATGACTGTGTATGGAGAAATGGGTCATATAGTCATTGCGTAGGGATTACTTTTGCTGACAATTCAAGCGAGAGAAAACAAATGATTTGAATCTATTTTGAAAAAAATTATCAAAAGAATCAATATATTGTTTACACATGTATTTTCACAAGATATTTTTTAACAATATGTCATACTCTTTCGCACAACAAAATGATTCCTGCATATATATGGCTAACTGTGAGTGGAGAAATGGGGCTTGTTGGTTTTGCGACCAGCGTAGATCCAGATCAGCCTGTGCATCTGCACAGTCTGATCATGATATGTACTGTTCGCCATTTCATTAATGAAACACGCGCCATCCTTCAAATAAGCATTATAGATTGTTTGCAGGCAACAGAAGTGTGCTATTTGATCAGGGGCTTCACTGGTCACAAATCCCATAACCCCCATTTTTCCATTCACAGACACATAATATTATGTGGCTGTAACTTGAAAAATTGGGCATATGGGATGATGACCAGTGTACCTGAAAGGGAAACTTCAAAGTGAATGGGTTGAACGTTCCAGCAACAGCTAAGGTCATGTAAGGACAGGACCTCAGTTTCAAGTTTCATCCGAAAGACCAGTGGGATGTAAATACTATCAATTAAAGTATTTTTGGCTCCTAAGGCCAGACTTGAACCAGCAACCTCTGACTTGGAAGTCAGGTGTTCTAACCCCTAGGCCACAACCAATCCCACCAGCCTATGATGATTTGATGCAGGTCTGATGTCTGGTCTCACAATGGGCATGCTATCACTGGATATAATGACACTGAAGGTAATGAAGGATGGAGGTATGCCCAGAGAGAAGAGACATGCAGAGAAGATCCTGCCAATCGTTGAACGCCATCACCTACTCCTCGTTACTCTGCTACTGGCGAATGCAGTGGCCGTGGAGGCAATGCCTATATTCCTGGACCGGGTATCCGACCCCATCACCGCCGTTGCTGTCTCTGTGTCTGCTGTACTCATATTTGGAGAGTAAGTAGTGTGGAAACAGCTAATACCGTTGTAAGCTACTAAATGGAAACCCACCCCCCCCCCTGTGGGATTTTTGCTGACATATTATGTCTGATTTGTTCATAACTATACAATGGAATAATGTTCAAATAAATAATATCTGCTAATTCAGATGAAGAATTGTGCACGTTTTGTTACCCCACCCACAGAATTTCAATGGCAAAACACCTATCTTAATAACTCCATAAATGTATGGTACTTTTGTATTTTCTTCGTGTCAGTGGTACCTAGTAGTGTTCATTAGACATGTTAATTGCATATATGCCGATTATCTGATGTCTCCAGTCTATGATACAATGTTAAAACAAAGTATTTTTCACCATTCCCACCCACACATTTTACAATGAGAATTTTACATGTAATGAATTTCATTTATGTTATGCACTGTCACTTACTTATAAATTGTTAAAGCATATGCAACTACTTAGGCACTACTGATGGCTATCTGTGCACACTTCAGATACAGTGTGTCCGAGTGTTCGTCCGTCTGACCGTCCGCTTCACATTTTCTTAGTGATGGGAACAACTACACTATATGTCTCATTATGCAAATCTCTTGTGGTGTCTATTAATTGTATCAATGGTAATTGTACTTACTAATGTTTGCAATATATAGTGAATGTCCATATCCTAATTACATAATGTCTACTGCAGATGATGCAATGAGTAGTATATAGGGAGTCAGTTCGTTACTGCGAAGTGTGGGGGACGAATTGAAAGCAGTGGGTAGCCCCATAGGTACCAAAAATAGTAAAATTTCGTGTTAATTTAAAGCGAAATAAATACAACCCACAGTAAAAATAAAATGTCATACTGTAGTATAAGAGAATGGCGGTTCTGGACCACTTTTTATATTCCCTTATATAGAGTGCGTGAGCCCTTGTTATTCATGTATATAAATATCTGGAATCGTGTCATCGTTATAAGCGGTCTATGGTGTTTAGTATTTTCATAACCAGTTTATAACGTACACCTACAGGGTCCTTATTAGTAGTAGTAAGGGAGTCAAAATGATACCACCTACCGTGATATCATTTATAACCCTCTATAATACCCCCACCACCCCCGAAAAATCAAAAAATTGGTTAACGAGGAAAATTGTCTCCCGACAGCAAATTTATGAATTTTGGAGAAAATAATTTTGAAAAGAGGGAGTCCCAATTATATTGGTAATTGACTTTTGAAAAAAGTCGAAATCATTCATGCAAGTACAATAGTTTATATTCCTCATTTTTCTCCTCCGATATAGCTAATTTATTTCGCAGATCAGCAACTAATTCTACCAGCTCTAGTCTACCACGTTCACCTTTAGCCACCTGACAGCGTAGTTGCTTATGTCTACAAAGAGTTTGGGCACTAACGAATTTACAAGGGCATCTGGGGCATTGAAATTGTGGGGGGACACAAGGAAACTTTCTACGTCTCGCTAGATGCCTTCGTAGATAGTCTTTACACGTAAACGTCTTACAACAAGTCACACACTCCATTATGTATGTATATAACCTATGAAATTTATCTGTTCAATTGGACGTGAAAAAAACATTATGTAAATTTTTGACGTCCAATTGAACAGATAAATTTCATAGGTTATACAAAAGTATATATACAAAAGCATATACAGAAAATATGATAACGCCAGAAACTAGAGCAGAAATAGAAAATTTGAGAAGAGAAGCCGAATCTCTAGGGATTACTTATAGTACACGGTTGAGAGTTAGGGGGTTGACAAAGCTGATAAATGCCACAAAGAATGAGGCGTTTATGAAGCGGTTTACCCGCGCCTATAAAAGAGGGGCATTTAAAGACCTCTCACTAGCGGAGGAAGTTGGTAACAGAATTCAAAAAGAAAGTATTGCGGAGCTAAGGGCTAGCGTTATAGCACCAAAAAAGAGAGCTTGGGTAAAATCTTCTCTCGTTCGCGCGATAGTGGAAAAATGTGAAGAAATATTTAGGGATCACGATGAAACATTGGAAAAGGTAGAAAATGGAAGACGGGTAGTTACATTATCCTTTCGTAAAAACATTAACATTAACGAGTCTGAACGCATGTCCGATAAACTCGCTCCGTATCGAACAACCAACAACCAACAACACATTATAGATGTAGCACAAAATAGAGGATTTAAAATGAAAGACGGCGTTATGAAAACGTACTGTCAACAAAAATTAGGACTCTCGGCATACTACGATAAAAGACGTGTGTTACCAGACGGAATACATACAGAACCTCTCTAAAGACTCTGACGATCCGGGGGTAGCTGGGTGTCAGAAGGCACCATAAGAAGTTCTTCGCGAACAAACCCTCGAGATGGCCCATCATCCAAATAGTAGAGCACGGGCCCATCGGGCTTGGTAATAGATCGATCTAGATGATATACATGGAGAGACCACACGGGATCAGTCGCGCGGCGACTGCCACCTTCGAGCTCTCCCGGTTGATAGAGGTACCGGACATCAATATCCGATGGAAGCCATTGCTCCTCTAAACCAACGGGTCGCCCGCGCAAGACGGCAGAGGGCTCGCTCGTCACCCTTTTAAACTTGATAGCATCTACGGGCTTCTTACCTATCAATCTGGTCACCTCTGCGTTCAGTGCGGAGACCACGGCAGGCAATCGGCCACCCACTCGGTCGATCGCGAATGAGGGTCTGCAAGTTCTTTGGCATATTGGTGTCCGAACAGTCTCTCAGCCAGGGTTCGATTGAAGCGCTCCACGATCCCCTGGTCCCGGTGGATGTTGACGCGGCCGCGTCTGACAGAAACTTTGTGCTTAGACAATAGATGAGAGACCGCGCCCATGAACTCGCGGCCGTGATCGACCTGGAGAAGATTCGGCCATTTGAGAGGACTCCTCTTATATATTCGGGAGAGAGCCTCGGCCACCTCCTTAGACATAGTGGCCAACGGCTCAGCCCCCTTATAACGACTCGCTACGTCAACGATTGTCAGTGCGTACTTGTACGTCTTGCGACCGACGCGATCGTGAGGGAGAAACAGGAGATACGCTTGGTGAACTTGGTTCGGTACCGGCACGTCGAATTTCGGGCGCGGAATATTGTGAGGCGCGGGTAAATAGATCTGCGAGATGGCCTGCTTCTTGAGCCATTCCTTGACAGCGTTTTCTGAAACCTTGGTCGCCGCCGCGAGGTTCTTGATGGCCGCGAGTCCCTTCCAATAGCCGCGGGGGCTGTAGTACGCGTTCGCTAGCTTGCGCGTTAGGCGAACCGATAGTTTGGTATTAAGTTTGCGCGTGTTCATCGTATGCGATGTATTCTAATATACCGGACAATCTCCAAGATCGTCCGGTAACTGCGTCGATAATAATAAACCTTTGTTGGAAGTACAATCGCGATTGGGGGTTAAGTTCTGAAGGAACTTGGGAAAATCCAATCCCCCAGGATTGGTGGAGGAATCTAACATCCGCTTTGCGAAAAGGGTGGCCGCTTTTTCGTCCTCCCGCCACGTCTCGAGAGAATCTCGTGCCAGACGAATCATACCCTTTGCACCAACCATGCGGTGTTTAAGGGCAGTGAAGCCTACATCAATCATAGCAAAACAAAGTTCGTCAACTGACATTGTTCTATATATATATATATTTATATTATTTATAATTAATTTAAAATCTCGATTGAATATAGTAGCCGACGAGCCCCACCACACCCATTCCCACGACGATGAACGCGATCTCGCGGTCTTTTTGGGGCTCTGACGGTACATAGAAATCTGAAAGTTGGGGCTCGCGATCCAGCGGCGCGAGACTTTTGTGCGGATATGCCAGCGCGTACTCGCGGTTGGATTCTTCAACGTTCTGAAAAGTTTGTGCGGCGTGATTTTCGCGGCGAAGCTCTTCATTGACCCAGTCCAGATGGGCGGTTAGTTTTTTCGACTACGCTTCCTTTGCGCTATCGAGTTGTTCTACAGCTAAATCGTGACGCTTACACTCTTCATCCACGTTCGAGCTTTTCATTTTAGAGAATATAAAGTTGCTACCGCTGAACGCCAATGCGTTTACAAGCGCACCACCTACTATTACTGCGATTGAAGCCATTTATTTCCATATATTAACTGGTAGAATTCCAGCTTTAACTAGATAATCTCGGGTCCAAACTGCGGCCGCTACATCTAAGGTCGCGAGCCCTACGTCTCTCACAGTAAAGTCCAATTTGGGAGCGGATCCTCCTAGGGCCATCTTTGATAGTCGAGCATACCCGATACTGAAACCCGATATCACCACGGCGTGATAAAGCGCATTCACTAACATTTTACCATCTTGTTCAGCCATTATAATTATTGCATATAAACGGGGTGGGGTCGCGATCAATGTTTAAATGGGGTGATCAATCGCGATTGGTGTTTCGTAACTTTCTTCTGAACACTGGCTGGTTGTTTTTTCGATAAGGATTGGTGTAATAGGGGGTATTTCCACACGCACAGGGCACCAACAACTGCCAGACCGCCACCAACAACCCAACTCCAATTCACGAATTGGGGTTCAATCGGATTCGCCCAACCTCGATTGGGTGTTGAGTGTGCTTCCAATTCGTGAATTGGGGGTGTTGTTGTACTCAACTCTGTCTTCAGATGTTTTGCTGTCTCCGTCCCCGATTGCAACGACTGTTTAGCCTCTCGAAGCTCGGCGAGTATTTTATCTTGTTTAACTTTTCGGGTGGCAGCCGCCGCCCTCCCAGCTGCCTGCCTTTTTGGGTTTTTATGTCGTGCAACCCCCAACTCCAATCGCGATTGGGTTGGAGGATCAATCGAAGTTGGAAGTGCTGCAATCGGGTTCGATTGGGTTGGAGCAATCCCCAACGCTGTTGGAGATTGCTGTTCCGTCACTCTTGCGGGTGTGTCTTGTGTCATCATTTATGATATTAATATTAGGGCTTATAGTTCGTGGGCATATATGTCCAAATTGACAGTGTTTACCCGTGGTCAACGCGGTTGGTCAGCGGAGCTAAGTACATTCCAAACTTGTGATAAATTGAGCAGCAGGCTGTTCTAAGAGTGTGACCTATAAAAGGGTCAGTCTCTAGATCGTCAATCAATCCCGCGGTGTTTGGTATAGGGAGAAGTATACTAACGGCGGTTGCGTACAAATGAATAGCCGCCGATCCAAGAGTTTTTGTCATCTCCGCACCTAACCTAGATTCGTATCGCGCATACATTTTATCGATCTCCGCATCTGACATCTTATCCACCTGAAAAACTGAGAGACGCATACCGAGATAATGCTCCGATTGTCCCCCAGCAACCAGCGCAGCTAGCCGCTCTCGTCGCGCCGCATTTTCATTTTCATTCGGAGTCGTTGCTCTCAACCCAATACCAACCGCCGTTGGAGTTGGAGTTGATCCCGATTGCTCTGTCGGAGTTGATGTTTCATTATCTTTCAGGATGTTGGCAGTCGGAGTTGAGGTTTCTTCTATTAGCTGATCGAGAAGTTCGTCGCAGTTCATTATTGCTAATTTTCTTAAAATTAATTTAACTATTCTAACAAGTCTCATCACTTTAACATATTGCCAAGCGCACCACCCGATACTTATGATCACCATTATGCTCGCAACAAAGCTCGCAGCGGAGCACCAAATTGTTAACATTGTTAACCATTGTTCAGCATTTCTTCAACATTTGTTAAGCATTTGTTCAGCATTTGTTCTGCATTGTTCAGTAATTGCTAAGTATTGTTAAGCATTTACTCGGCAATTACTAACGAGCGTTAAGTAATTGCTAATTAATTATAAAATTAATTGATAACTTCGTAAGCAGTTGGTTGATCATTCTTTAGCAAAAGCTTGGCGTGCTTAGTTTCCGAAAGCATCTGTCGAACCTCCAGGCGCTCCTCGCGCTTGTTGGATAACGTCATTCTCTCGAAGACAGTCATCGAATGAGTCTCAGTCCTTGCAGTGAAAGAGGGCGACCCATTTCGTTTGCTCGCGCAGATCCTTGAGGACGGCGTTGTACTTTTGAGTGGATATCCATACGCTTTGCCTAGCATGGCGGCCAGAAAATGAGAGCTCGGAGAGCATGTCCTTCTTTTTGGTCATCGCCGCCTTGGCTGAGCAATCGTCAATCACGTATAGGGTGGGCTCACCCTGGAATCTTTTGTATAAACCACGCAGCCAATCGTGAAGCCTATCACCGGGGTCAATAACGTATACCTCAGGGTCGGTCCATACCCACGGGCGCCGCTGATAAGTATCGTTGTGCCGCACAGTGGGACACAGGATCACAATGTGACGAAAGGCATCGCGGTAGGAGCCCTCGAGCAAGTCTAGGATGAAAACCGTTTTTCCACATCCTGTCTGCCCACATATTATGGCAGAGTGGGCATCTCCAATCGTGAATTGGTATTGATTGCTAATTTTCTTAATTTTTTCAAATTTATTAATTAATAAATCGTTAGAATGATTGCTAATTTTCTTAAAATTAATTAAATCAGTAGAGTGCTGAGACGTATCGGCCATCTTCGATGTTGAGTTGTGCGTCCGTAATTATATATAAGTACACGTTCAATGCGCCATTTCCATCCGCCTCTTTGGTTATCTGGATCGTCACACCCTCGCTAGCGTTCTCAACTTGGCGTCCGCTGCCGTGTATTTGGTCGTCGTCGCTGGCTCGCATGTCTAGCCATAACGCGTATTTGGTATTCAGAAACTCCGCGAGGGAGACGGCCGAGAGATGTAGGTCTTTGGCAACTGCTGCAACCTCCGGAGAGCGCTTAGAGCCGGCAGCAAACTGCTTTCTTACTTCGTCCCACTGCTGGTGCGCGCGAAGAAGTTGATTGGGGACTCCCTCGATCGTCACCTCTACCTTCGTGATTTTGGGGTTATAGAATTTGTCGTTTTTTCTAGCACCGAACGCGAACCGAGCATCCTCGAACAACATCAGTATACCTTTCATCGAGCGGGCGGGTACGTTGACATTAATATTCCACAATGTGTCGCCTTTGTCTTTCGTCATCTTGCGATGGCGAAGAACTCGGTCGTAAAGTATGGCAACGCGCCCGGCATACTGGTTCTGATCAATCGCGCGAGTTCGGGCATCGTGACCATGTCGTACTCCAGCGAAACATTATCGATCGTATACGTCGATAACATGTCGCTGGCTATGAGAACTCGGCCGTAGTCGTTGAACGTTAGTTCGTATTCGAGGCGGTCAGCCAAAGCGCTCTGATAGTAGGGCATGTGACTCTCCAGCAACTCAAAGTCGAGCGGGATGTAGAAGCGGTTGCCGTAAGCGCCCGCGACCGCGTTGTCGCTCGCGATGTTATCTGCCTTGTTAGCAGATCCGATTCTAAGTTTGGTTACGTTCTTATTTTTGCTGGTGTCAATACCCTGATAGACAGCGTTTTCGCGCTCTTGCGCCGTCATCCATAGGTCCTGATAACAATGGTAGACGTCGCTGTCATCGATCGACATCACCTCATTACCAGAAATCTTTATCATGGTCTTCTTGACTATGGCGCGACCCAGGTTCTGAACGACGGTTCGGTTCTCGTCCGTCGACGTCAGCGAAATAGTGAAAGCGAGGCGAACAGTCCCCGGCACAATGACGTCATTAGCTCCGAGGTTGGGGAAGCGGACCAAGAGCTGCTGGTTCTGGTCGATCGTCGATGGGTTGTTCGTAATAACAACACTCTGTCTCACGCCTTTTGCCCCGAGGGGCTCACGCAGTCTGCGGTATGGATTGAGTTTGCGACCGTATTGACTCGAAGACATAATTTAGTGAAACTATATTAAACCCGTATGGTTTTGTCTTTAATACATAATTAATTTTAAGAAATTATAAATATGGCTGATTACGATATTAACATGGATGAAATCGGCAGAGACGATTACCTCGATGCGGATGATGATGACATAGATGATTATAATGACGAAACACCCTTGATACAGCCTCCAGTTGCAATCCAATCGCAATTGGGGGGATTAGGTGGCGCTACCAGCAGCGTTGGTCAAAGTCGGGAATTACTCGAGGGAGCCGTAGACGACTACTACAACAGTTTGGCAAAAAAAGATCTGGTCCCATCTGTCGGTCGCGACTACTCCAAATTCGAATTGGATCTGAAAGGTAGGTTGCGACTAAAATCATCAGATATCCCAATAGTCAACATGAGGACCGGTAAACCCCTATCGCTGAGCACTATTGCAGGAAACCGGGGCGGTGGCCAAATCGTAAAGAACGAACTAGGATTCACAGATTGGAAGAAGAATAAGAAGATTGTTTTAAGGGCCGCAGCTTTAAGGGCGATTAACAGCCTAGAAGATAAGATGGCCGACTCGACAGTTTCTATCGAGCTCAGCGATCTCAGCGAGGTCCCTCAAGTGGCCACCGACGTTATTAACGCGGTGGAGACCACGTTCAGCGAAATCGAAATACTCAATCTCGAACAAGGGTCTAACGATGACCCACCGTTACCTCTTCGCGAACTCCGGGGACTCGATAAGACTCTGCAAACGGTCTGGGGCGAACTGGTCAATAACCTCTCCAAACTCACGGTGTTGGATGAACATATCGCGCTAGAAGAAAGAAAACTGGAGGAAGCTGGTGACGATAGAGAATCTACCGAGCGGATCACCGAACGCCTGCGGTCGTTGCGGGATCAAAGAGCAGTTCGTTTGGAGGCTGCCTCGACTAACCGTGAGGCTCTCCGCACCCAAATAAGTCGGATCCGCGAAACAATCTCGAGGGTCCTGCACTAGGAGACGACACTCGGTGAGCGTCTTCGCACTCTGTTCAGAGAACAGGGCATCACGATAGCAAGCATCCTCGTTGCTATCAGCATGACTATATCGACCATAGTTCTAGCTTTCACTGGTGGTGCGGCGCCACCACCCGCGCCAGCACCCACACCACCACCCGCACCATCCGGCGGAGCCAAGGAGTGGGTAAAAAAACAACTAAAAGCCCTCGCCAGTCTCCTGGCTAAATTAGCCGAAAAGGCGGCTGCCGCACTACCTGGACTGATCAGAAGTATCGTTTCTTACTTGCTATCTATATTATCAAAAACGGCCGGATGGCTAGCCAAAAATACCTGGGCTTTAATCGTGGCAATCGCCGGTCTCTTACTATTCTTCGCCAGAGAGTTCCTAAAACCAAAGCGTAAATAATCCGATCGCCACGAGGGCGACGACGAGCCCTAATTTCTCCTCAGCGTCCCATATTTTTCGAAGACGAGTTGTACCGATTCCAAATTTCTTCTTCGTATTGTCTGCAGACTCTATACCCCGAAGATTACGGATATCTTCTATATCTTGTTCGGACAAATTTTGCTTTGGTGGCATATTGTAGGCACAAAATATGCAAGTACATATAAATATAGTTTGCCCAATGTTCAACATGATTTGTCTAGGTAAAACCAGGCATACCAGCACCACAACTAGGCATACTCGTTACCACAACTAGGCATACCAGCACCACGACTAGGCATACTAGCACCACGACTAGGCATACTAGCACCACAACTAGGCATACTCGTTACCACACCTAGGCATACCGAATGGGGGGGGAAAAACGTGCCTAGCGACCCTTTCTACATGGAGTATCCCTTTTGAAACCCTTGCAAAATCGTGGTAGAATGTTAGCATTGTTCAGTAATTGTTAAGCATTGTTAAGCAATTGCTCAGTAACTGTTAAACATTGCTCAGTAACTGTTAAGCATTGCTCAGTAATTGTTAAGCAATTGCTCAGTAATTGTTAAGCATTACTCAGTAAGAGTTAATAATTTTTAGTATTAAATAATGAAATATGTGTATTTATAATAATAAAATATGTCTACGTGTGGTGAAGAAATAAAACAATTTTCGCAGAAAATAGATAAACCTGTTTGTAGTGATAATTCTAAAGAATTAATTAATGAAGAGAAAATAGATAAAACCACCTGTTGTGTTAATAATAATAGTTTCCACATGCCATATGGGCTGAGGAAAAAAGGAATTAAATATTATGATATTATGATTATGATTTCGGCTACCTTTTTTAAAGAACATTAATCTGTAGCTGCACCTCCGGTTTCTACATTGAAAAACTAAATATGTATTGGATTTATTCGACTAGCAGGTTTACTTGGTGGTGCGTTCAAATTCAACCAGATATTAATTAACCCCTCGTACTGCCGGAGATATGGATTAATTCGCCATGTAGGTTTTTTCGAACTGTTTCATAATGGCTTCAACAAGCGGGCTCATCATCGAATCTTTACAAATTTCAACAACAGGTTTTCGTTTTGTAGCGGCTTCTAGCTCCCTCGTGTAACTTTTTTAGACGTTCTATAATCCATCTTGGAGACCTAAAATATCCTCATAGCAAGCCTCATCAAATTTTGTTTTTACGTCTTCTTCTTTTGTGAACATATTTTTATAACTACATATTATAAATGTTTAACATAAAATCACAATTGGAAATAAATATGTTAGACATTTATATGTATATATAGTAATTCTTGAAGAATTATGCCTAAATCGTTTATTACGCAGGAAGCGCTGGTAGATATTTTGCAGTCCCGTGGAATTGTTCCTGCCTATGAAGTTAGAAAGAAACACCATATTGGGCCTAAACGCCTTACAGATCTGTGGGAATATGATAAATTTATAATGGGACTTTCTAGAGATAATTGGGCAAAACCCCGTGATAAGCCCCGACCTAAGATACCTTCAAAAATTGAACAGGCTGCATAATTTTATTTAATGAAAGTTTAAAGGGGTTCTGTATGTATGCCATCGTCTAAAACCCTTCTCTTATCGTAGTAAGCGGACAGTCCTAATTGTTTTGGGTATATGTTTTCATAACACATTTTCTCTTCTAAACCCCTCTGTTTGTCACTATCCGTTCCAACCTGTGTAGGGCCTCCATATACCTTCTCCATGTGAGAGGATTTTGCCTGGCAGATAACCCCTTCGCTGAATGTTTTACTTGGGTTGTGTCTACTTTTTCAACCACATAACACTTGCTGCATAGTGCGATTGCACGATCTCCTTGGAACTCTGTTTTTGAATAGCCCTGGTTCTCTATTACTCCATTTATCCCAAGCTAACCATTCTTGTTTATGTTTTTTGAAATCTTCCACCATTTCTGGTTTTATCATTCCATCCAGCTCTCCACCCTTCATGCTAACCCCCATATACAAACTATCAGTATCCATCTGTATTAGTTCAAAATCTGCTCTATCTACGTATTTATCCATAAAATCGTAATAAAATTCTAACATTCTTAGTTTTGCGTATTGGTATACAGCAATCCCACAGTGAAATGGACGAGTCATATTGGCATTTACTTTTCTTGAGGATGTTTCGTAAGAATCTCCTATTTCCTCCTAAATCATCGAAATACGCTGATCTTAAAGCTTTGTCCACACATTTTTCATCTTTTTGTATACGTTGTGTTGGAGGTGTTTTTCGGGGATTCTATCATTTTCCCGCAACATGAGTTACCTAATAGTTTCATTATATCCGCAATTGGGGACTTGGGACTGTCAACATCTCCGGATCTCCTGGCTGAAGTAACTTCTTTAACAAACCATTCAAAGGGCTTACCTGCTGTATAATTTATTACTCTGTGAATCCCTGTAATTTCTAAACCCTGCTTCAAATACCATTTTAATAATGGGGCAAATAGTAATACCTTTTGAGCAGACATTGCCCCTAATAGTTTTCTGCCATCTCCTCTTGCACGGTTAGTTTCTTGTAAATACTGTAACATCTTCTCTGGAACTTCCTCCTCCTCTACAATCCGATTTATAAATATTGGGGACATTTCCGAAAACTTCTCTTTTAAACTACTGGGAACCTCTATATCTACTTCAGCAAAGCCAAACCACTTACCATTTAAAACCGCCTTGGAAAACTTATTTATTTTAATAGGGTCGTGAGGGCTGCTTTCCTCGTGTAGTTTCCTTCGCCACATGGCATATGTTTGCTTAATGTTGATAAATATAGGGCGTTTGCATCAAAACCAAGTACGGCTTCGCAAAGCTTTCCATTTCCATCTGGGGCTGACCTAATTCTCGTAACACCTGCTTCTACATATCTTGTAAACACAATTGACGGACCTCCAACTAATGTTCCTTTTAACATTTCATATATTTCCTCACCAGGGGCATACAGTGGTGGACATATCGCGTCTGCTATCTTACTCTCTTTGGTTTGATAAGGTTTTATATGGTTTTTTATCGTTCCTCTGAGAATGTATTTGTCGCGTGACACGTGCATTCTTGTACATTCTGGATTCCGTATAATTGTATATTTGTGATGTGTGGTACTGTGTTGTATTGTTGTGCGTATTATTGATTTCACATCCCTGTGATTCCACATACCTGTGGTTTCACACACCTGTGATTTGTACACACCTGTGATTTAGCATGTACATTTGCCATGTACAATGTGCGTGTAATAAGGGGCTTATGTTGTATTGGTGGAGATACGTTTATGCGTGTCCTATTTGCGGATTTAAATATACGTCTATTTTATGAGCAATGTTTTACTGATGTCACGCCATATTTGCCACAGACTATGCATGTGTGTGGTAGAGAACTCGTTGACTGCGTGTGCTGGTTTCGCTAGGGAAAAGATACCTTTTAGTATTACGGATGTCCACTGTCCGTGCCAGCCGAGTTTGTCCGCGTGTCAGTGTTTCACCATATAAGGGACCTTCTGTAGGTGAAGCCAGTATACAGCGCAGACCATACCATGGTCTGCCCTGTTATGTATGCTACGGGTTAGTGTTTCATCATAGCCTGGTACTGGCCAACACGGATATATCAGATCCCATAATGGTGATGTTTTGTGTCGTGATATTTCCGTAAATGACCACGATATTTGAGTTTAGTATGTGCTACACTCTCATTTGAGTGTATAGCCGTAGGACCGTTATGGAGGGGTTTGGCGGGGCCAAGAAGCGACCTTCGCATTGTCGAGACCAGTCGAGTAGATTTCGGATTATGAGATCTGGGTCTATAGTGTGCAGATTTATGGTAGTGTGGGGTATACCATGTTGGATGGTATTTATTCCACGAGGGCTGTACACTGGTTTGGTTGAATTTAAGGCGTGGGAACATATATTTATGCCAAATATAACCCATGGGTGACATGGCAAAAGCCATGGTTTTGTAGTATTTATGTGAGATGTCGTACGAGGGGTAGGCATATCCATTATTCCGTGCATGGTTTCACATGTAAGGGTCATTGTAATTTTTGATTTGTCAACAGTACCTCCCTGTGATGATGGCACAGCGGGTGTTCTAGGTTAGCACTAGACACTTCTGCATCTGAGGCGAGATTACTACCACTATTATATTGTGTATGAACAATATTATATCCTGCCAGGTGTCTATAACCAGTCCCCAATATTTGTGTCCAGTACCATAGAGAGGGAATTGTAAATATACCATTACATTAGACTATACATATACCGGATTGACTTACCCGAATTTAGAAACTTATACCGTCGTTAGGAGTAGAGACCGGATTGATTTACCTTAACCTTAATAGACGTGAAGCAAGAGACTCGCACAAATCACCAAGTGATTTGAGTGCTAGAGACCTTGTGTACCGTCGGGTAAAGCGTGTAAATCGATAATCCGGAGTTGAGTTGAGAGTGAGAATGTCGTCCATTAAGGAGCTAATGGACATAGGCAAAAGCTTAGGGCTAGCAGATTCAGAGTTAAGGGCCTTTTGTAAAGGAAGAGCAGGAGAGAGAAAGACAGGAAAGACTAGAGGCTAGGCAGGATGAGAAAGATAGGTTAGATGCTGAGCGGTTGGCTAAAAGAGGTTGAGCGACAGGGCTGAGAAAGATAAGTTAGCAGTTGAGCGACAGATGGAGAAAGATAGGTTAGATGCTGAGCAGTTAGCTAAGGAGGTTGAGCGACAGGCTGAGAAAGATAGGTTAGATGCTGAGCAGTTAGCTAAGGAAGTTGAGCGACAGATGGGGAAAGATAGATTAGATGCCAATGAAGCACAGTTAGCTCTAGAATTCAAATTGCGAGAACTAGACACTAAGCATCAGGTAGAAATGGCAAAAGTAGAAAGGGGAGAAGTAGTAGATGAAGATAGACATGATAGGGACTATGGCAGAGCATTCGGTCCGAAGCTGCCACATTTTGATCAGAATAATGACAACATGGATAGCTACTTAGCTAGATTTGAGAGGTACGCAGCAATTCAAAGGTGGGGAAGAGATAAGTGGTCACTACACTTGAGTGCGTTATTTGAAGGGCAAGGCATTAGATGTATATTCTAGACTACCTATTGATGATGCTCTTGACTATGATAAGTTGAAATCCGCATTGTTGAAATGTTTTGATCTAACAGAAGATGGGTTCAGACGCATGTTCAAAACACCAAACCTGATCACAGTGAATCATTTGTGCAATATGTCAGTCGGTCAAAGAACTATTTAGATAGATGGTTTGAGTTAGGTAAGGTGAATAGAACATATGAAGGAGTACTAGACTACATGATCAGAGATCAGATGTTAAGTATATGCAGTCGTGAGCTCTACTTATTTCTCAAAGAGAAAACATTTGACATGGTAGATCAGATGGCGGTTCAGGCAGATTACTTTGCAGAAGCTAGAGGAGGTAGCAAGTATGTAGTTCAGAGGAACAGTACTAGCAACCGAAATGAGTACAGGTCAGTAGATAACCAGAGGCGCAAGGTAAGTAGTGCGGATAATCGATCCAGAGATAGGAGTCGAGATAGGGACAGATATCAGAATAGAGACCACAATAGAAGCCCAAGTAGGGGTAGTTATGATAGAAGCCCGAGTAGAGGTAGTTATGACAGAAGTACCAGCAGGAACGGCTATGATAGGCATCGCGGGACATGTTACCATTGTGGCAAAGAAGGTCACATGTCCTACGATTGTCCTAAGCGTGACGGTCCTCAGCTTACAAAGCAGCAGCAGTCGAGGAAGAGAAACATGTAAGTTTTGCAGATAAAGAACAGAGAGGTCGGTACAGAGGAAGAAATAGAGGTAGAAGTGGAAGGCACACTAGAGGCAGAGGTAGAGGTAGATGGCAAAACACGGAACAACCAGGGAAAACCAAGGAAATTTCTGTGTGGTTGATACCGACACCACTATTGTATGTTCAGGTAGCGAGATACAGCCGGAGTTGATTAACGGATGTACATTTGGTATGGATAGGCTACCGTAGCAGAGGGCACATTAAATGGGAAAAAGGTCACAGTAATGCGAGATACTGGGTGTACCGGGGTGGTCGTCAGGGAAAGCATTAGTACAACCAGATCAGTTTTTAAGCAAAGTTTCAACATGCATGCTGGTAAATAGGAGCAAAATGAGTGGAATTCCTACCGCCCGGGTAGATCTAGATACACCTTTTTTCAAAGGTCAGGTAGAAGCCCTTTGCATGACAGATACAATGTATGATGTTACCATAGGTAATGTAGACGGGTCAGAGTTACCGGTGATATTCGATTTTAGAGGCGCTAATCGTGCGCAGTTGAAACTAGGTCACAAACGACAGCCCGAGACGAATCATATAAGACCCTCAAGTCCCTACCGCAATCGCGAACGTATCACGCGATGAATTCAAAGAGGCGCAGGCACATGACGTCACATTGACGTCAGTTCGAAATAATGCAAAAGACGGAACGGTACGGTCAAGTAAGAACGGAAACAAATCGAAATTCGCATACCGAAAAGAATTGTTGTATCGTAATTTTTCGAATCGATAGGGTCAGGTAGGATGTACCATCAGCTGGTAGTCCCCAAAAACACTTAGGACTACCGTGATGAAAGTGGCACATGAATCAATCATGGCGGGCCATTTAGGGGTTAAGAAGACAACTGATCGAGTATTATCAGAATTTTATTGGCCAGGCGTGGGCAGTGACATTACACGGTTTTGTAGGTCTTGTGACATATGTCAAAAGACTGTGTCAAAGGGACACATCACCAAGGTTCCGTTAGGAACTATGCCGTTGATAGACACTCCGTTCAAACGAGTCGCAGTTGATATTGTAGGGCCAATTTTTCCAGCTACCGATCGGAAGAATCGTTACATACATAACGTTAGTTGATTATGCAACTAGGTACCCAGAAGCGGTACCACTACCAGGCATCGAGGCCGAACGAGTCGCGGAAGCTCTCGTGGATATGTTTCAGTAGACTGGGTATCCCCGAGGAGATGCTCACCGATAGGGGTAGTCAATTTACGTCGGCAGTCATGGAGGAAGTTAGTAGATTGTTATCGCTGAGACAATTAACCACGACACCGTACCACCCACAGTGTAACGGTCTCGTGGAACGGTTCAATGGTACGTTAAAGCAAATGCTTCGTAGAATGGCAAGCGAACGTCCCAAAGATTGGGACAAATACATTAACGCGCTCTTATTCGCGTATCGCGAAGTCCCTCAAGAAAGTTTCGCTTTCTCACCGTTTGAACTATTGTACGGAAGGACCGTTCGAGGTCCGATGAGCATACTAAGAGATCTGTGGTCCGAGAAGGACATAGAGGACAACGTCAAAACGACGTATCAGTACGTCCTCGACTTGCGCGAACGGCTCGAGAAAACATGCGAAATCGCGCATGAGAACTTGAAGAGTGCGTCCAAAAAGTACGCAAAGTACTACAACCGTAAGACTCGTAGTAGGCAGTATGCAGTGGCAGATCAGGTACTTGTACTACTACCGACAGACAACAACAAATTGCTTTCTTAGGTGGAAGGGACCATACCCCATAACAGAGGTAGTTAATGAGTGGGGCTATAGAGTTGACATGGGAGGGAAGTTGAAAACCTTTCATGCAAACATGTTAAAGAGGTACGAGACTAGGCCTGAGCACCCGGGGAAGGGAATACTCACTGTAATAAATGCGGCCGTGATAGAAGACACAGTAGAGGGGATCCTAGTCCAAGTGGGGTAGTGCCGAAGAAAACATGTTATGTCCCAGGGGATTAGAGTCCGATACGGAGAGCAAAGTTGACCTGTCGCCTGATTTAGGCAAGAAACAAAAGACCCAAGTCAGAAAGATCTTATGGGAATTCACCCATGTCCTGAGGGACGCACCGGGACACACCCATATAGGGAAACATGAGATAAAGTGGGCAGGCTACTGAGCAGGATACTGGGTAGATTCAGCTGTGCCAACGTGTCTCGCGATTATGCACGAAAGTGTAAACACTTTTTATTTAGGGGGGAGATATGTCGCGTGACACGTGCATTCTTGTACATTCTGGATTCCGTATAATTGTATATTTGTGATGTGTGGTACTGTGTTGTATTGTTGTGCGTATTATTGATTTCACATCCCTGTGATTCCACATACCTGTGGTTTCACACACCTGTGATTTGTACACACCTGTGATTTAGCATGTACATTTGCCATGTACAATGTGCGTGTAATAAGGGCTTATGTGTATTGGTGGAGATACGTTTATGCGTGTCCTATTTGCGGATTTAAATATACGTCTATTTTATGAGCAATGTTTTACTGATGTCACGCCATATTTGCCACAGACTATGCATGTGTGTGGTAGAGAACTCGTTGACTGCGTGTGCTGATTTCGCTAGGGAAAATATACCTGTTAGTATTACGGATGTCCACTGTCCGTGCCAGCCGAGTTTGTCAGTGTTTCACCATATAAGGGACCTTTCTGTAGGTGAAGCCAGTATACAGCGCAGACCATACCATGGTCTGCCCTGTTTATGTATGCTACGGGTTAGTGTTTCATCATAGCCTGGTACTGGCCAACACGGATATATCAGATCCCATAATGGTGATGTTTTGTGTCGTGATATTTCCGTAAATGACCACGATATTTGAGTTTAGTATGTGCTACACTCTCATTTGAGTGTATAGCCGTAGGACCGTTATGGAGGGGTTTGGCGGGGCCAAGAAGCGACCTTCGCATTGTCGAGACCAGTCGAGTAGATTTCGGATTATGAGATCTGGGTCTATAGTGTGCAGATTTATGGTAGTGTGGGGTATACCATGTTGGATGGTATTTATTCCACGAGGGCTGTACACTGGTTTGGTTGAATTTAAGGCGTGGGAACATATATTTATGCCAAATATAACCCATGGGTGACATGGCAAAAGCCATGGTTTTGTAGTATTTATGTGAGATGTCGTACGAGGGGTAGGCATATCCATTATTCCGTGCATGGTTTCACTGGTGCGTATATAAGCGATGTCTCGCTATGTGTTGGCGGGACACATATTTTCTGGTTACAGAAGACTAGTACTGTATTCACCAGTGACACGGAGGATTTTGGTATGTACCTAGAACATTTTATTTCAGCTGTGATTTGCCGTTGTTCGATTCCCGTTTTAGTCTGTTGTGCATCATGTCTGTCTGTCTGTGCGTATTCGTCCAGTAATTGGAGACTCATTTCATTTTTGTAGCCTCTTGAGAACGCTCCAGCGAGCCACATTGAACGTTTTGGTCCACTCGGTTGAGGGCAGACCCCAGTCAGTGCAGAGTATCGGGTAGTCCGAGTGTCCGTACGTCTGTCTGGCGCAGTGTGTGTTAGCAGCTCCGGGTACAGGCCTGTATAGAGCAGTGTGTGATAGCTACCTCGCGTACAGCAGACAGTCACAGCCATAGATTAGTGAAGTGAAACGCCATACACACATATCATATCATTATACTACCACCGAGTTGAATGTCACCTAAGTGAAACTTTTCCCGGCGTCTTAGCCAACGTGATAATCGCCATTTTGTATTATATCGGAACTTTACATCCGGTCATAACCACTTCCGGTATTACACCATTGATTCACCATGGATACTTTACATCCGGTCTACCACATCCGGGTTGCTTACAGTCGAGTGATACCATAGGAACTTTACATCTGGTCCACCATTTCCGGAGATAATACTACCTGTGGAACTTTACTTCCGGGAACCAGCTTCCGGAACATTATCGTTATTGACTATCATGTGATGTAACCACATCCGGCTTTGACTTTGACATTCATACTTTGGAAATATATTGCATAGGCAATACATATGTATACTTTGATAGTGTATGGTAATACTCCTATCATGGCATATCATGGCTAAAGGATTGTAGTAAGACTACTATATTGTTTATGGATTAATCCACTTGAAGTTGGATATTAGCCATATTGTTGACTAGACCTCATATTGCGGGTGAGGCAGACCTTGGGACCTTGATACTCGGAGGTTACACTATCTATTGAGATACGCCAGCACTGGGGTAGCTCAGATGATTGTCATTTTGTCCTCCAATGTTCGTTATGCCATTGTTATACTTGTATGTTATTTCACTTTGATTAGCGATCATCAAAGTACTTGTGCATTCATACTATTGTCCACTACGGGACCATTGAGATACCACATACCGAGTTTATTCGTCTATAGCTTTTAAGTTGCGTTAAAGTATAACAGCCGATTGGCTTACAACCTTGTAGTAATTGAATAGTATCATGCACAGTACAGTGATGTTCGCATATCAATGTATCATGTATTGTGTGTTCCCCATGTAAATATAGTGTACATTATAAGTGATTAAGTGACTACGTGTACTTATCTACTCTGGCCTATCCCTTACACTTCAACTGCATTGTTACCACTTTTCGTTCGTCAGATCAAGCATATTATTGGCCATAACGTCATAACAATTGAAGTATACTTGGTTCATATGATAATTGGGGGAGACAATTTGTCTCGATCATTCCTGACCTTGGTAATGACCTTGACAGTATTGTAAAGCAACTCCTGGTAGGGTAACTGCATCTTTAAACATATCTATACCTTTTGTTTGATAAAATTTTGTAATTTTTCCGATAGCTTCTAAAAAGGGGCCAACATCCAAGTTGTTATAGTATTTTAACCAGTCTTTGAAAGACTTCATATTTAATCTGCTATAAATGTTGTTGCACTCTTCCAACTGCTGTTTGGTTATCGTTTTAATTTTGATTGTTTATTTTCTTTGTCCAATTTTTAAGTGGTGGTAAAACCCTCATACGCTAGTTTTATACGGGAGAATATCGAACCATTCGTATGGTAAAGAAGGATTTTTCACCTTCGCATCCATAAGCCTTAAACCCATCTATCGTAATCGATACCAGGAGCAAGATATAATTTTACATCTAAAAAAACCAAATAAATTCTGGTGTAAATAAAAAAAATGGTTGTATTGGCTTTCTTTCCTACTATTTACCTTAGTGGTTTTATCCGTTTACGTCAAACTAAATGCTTCTTTATTAAATTAAGATCGTAATTACTGGAATTGAACCCAATTACTGGGACTTGGGAAATCCATCGGGTGATTTCTCGCTGCTGAGAAGTGTAAAGATACTCCATGTCTGCAGGGTACCCATATGTATTGCTACTCCCCACGGCCTCTCGGATATTATCTCCCTCCTCTTTACATCTTCCATAAATAGGGTTACTAATTGTTTTGGAGAAGTATCACATATGTGAGTTATACTGTTGGATAGAGTATCCCTATATACTAAACACTTATTGGGACATGTTCGTTTATAAACTCTAGATCTTTAGTTGGGTTACGCTTTTCTTTACTTCCGTCTAAATATGCCTCAAAATCGTATACTATATGATATGGGTAAATCACTGTAGGAGGCTTTTCGAGTTCCTTTACATCCTCAGGTTTACAAATTGCATCATACTCGCATTCAAAAATAGTTACTAATTTACACTTACCCTCAATTGCTTCGTCTCTCTCGTTGGATCTTCTAAGCTTATTTTTATAATCTTTACAATGTTTGGGACACCCGTGCCAATAACAGCCGTGAAATTGATAAACTGTATCAGTCTCGGGGCAATACCCATCAACTGGGGCACCAGCGATTATTCTTTCTCCGCCGTGGCCACATACTGCAGTGTGAATGTGGGGTCCTGGTAAAGATTTTATCCAACTGATCGATTTCTTACTACAACCGGGTTTTGGGTGGAAAGCTTTTTCAAACGCTGATAGTGGGCGATCTATTTTTCCCCTTTACACGCTACTTTAGTTAATCCCTTCATACAAGTCAATGCATGCCTGGTTAAATTGCTGGACTTTGTAAAGCGTTGTTTGCAGTCGAAGCAACAATAATTGTTTTCAGCGGCTTTATTCATGTCTGTAATAAGGAAGGCGTGATCGTTATAGATGCCTATTTTCATCTTTTTATTACCAATCTTGTCGTAATGAGCTGCTACTTTTCTCAAATACCATGTTCCCTCTTCTGTAGGTTCGTACGCATCAATACCTATTTTAAAACACTCTTCTATTTTCTTGATATCTCCAAATAATATGGGTCCTTCGGGTTTTGGTAATTTATGGGTTTTACAAAACTGCAAATACTTTTGCTGGAGTTCTTTGGTCAATGTCAAGCACCTATCGGCTCTAAGCTTCGAAGTGTGGAGGGCCAAACATCTAAATAAACAAAGATCATCATTGAAACTATCCAGGGGCTTCATCCCTTTCTTATGACGCAACCACTCTGGCATTCGACCTCCTGCCACTCTTTCGGATTGCATTCCAGCATCACCTTTGGGGATTTCATACCCCTTTAAAGCTGTTCCATATACTATTTTAACGCTGACACCCATCCATCTTACAAACCTCCATTTTGTGCTTGGCCTATCTATTTTATCTATGTTTAATCTATGCTCTTCTTGTTTATTAATCCACTCTTCAACCTCATCGTAACCCCTAAACCACGGACTTCCGGATAGATTTTTATAAAATACCAACGTTGTCGGTTTTCTACTCGCGTCTCTCTCCTCTTGGTGAATTAATTTCTAAGAAAAAGAGAATCTTAGGTAAAAACTGTCAGTTAACAAAGGCTGTAACTCGCCCATTATCCTTTTGCTGTTATTTATTTGAAGTTTTCTTTTCAGGGTTATTGTCGTTATCCGACGCCCTTTTACTATTTCTTTTTCTTTTTGTTTATAATCTTCTAATATTTCGCTAACCTTCTCTATTAACTGTTGTAAAATAAACGCTTTCTGCACTCGTTTTTTGAGGTTTGCAGATGTTCCTGCTTCTAAGACTGAGGGAAGCCTCATCAGCTATATTCTGTGCTATCTTTTCTATATTCTTTTTTTTTTCCTCCCCCTTAATACCCCCCGAGACATTGCACGAGCCATTCTTTTCATAAATTCATCATTTTTTTCCTTATTTATTAGTGTAGTTAACCCCTTTCCCTTAACCTGATTGAAAAAGGTATACCCATTCTTATTTACACCCCTTTTATCGCTAATCCTTGTGCGAGTTAACTTAGGGCGAGGCGCTCTCGTAACTTTTTTACGTATATCTGTCATTTTTCTAATCATGGAAATGTATTGTTTTATATAAATGTATTGTTTTATATAAATACCTGTATGACTTATGTTCAATAGGGTGTTTTTCATTTTTGACAATTAATTAATTATAACACCTCATACTACAGTATAGAAGGGGGCTTTCTGCTAGTTTTCTCGTGTTCAATAGGGTGTATTAAAACATTCCCACAGTATAAAATAGGGCACAGTTCGTACGCTACCCAAAGCCCTCTCCCTCCCCCTATTCTCGCTCCGTTTTCGATATAAATTCTACAGAGCGGCCATTCCTATATGGGAGACCTCCCGCGTATATTTCGTTGGGTAGCCGAAACCGCTGCAAATCGGGGACACATTTTATATGACATTTTATTTTTTTACTGTGGGTTGTATTTATTTCGCTTTAAATTAACAGGAAAGGTACCTATGGGGTTACCCACTGCTTTCAATTCTTCCCCCACACTTCGCGGTAACGAACTGACACGTTTAGAGAGCATTAAAAAAAGTAGCCTTAAATTAAACCAAACTAAAGTCATTGGTTAGGGTTATTTTCGATTTGAGCCAGAACCGGCTTTAACCTGAGCTCAAAACGGATCTAATTTCTACAAAATTAATTCAACTACATAACACTGTTGGCAATTTGGATGAGGTTTTCAACTACTTTTGATTTGAGCCAGAACCGCTATTTACCTTGACATGCAACTGGAGGCTAAAAATCCATCCCCAAATTACAATTAATTCAACTACATAACACTGGTCCCCAAATGGATGAGGTTTCGACTACCTGAGCCAAACACATGCGTACCCACCCATCTAGGTCCCCCAATTGTTAACTATTATTTAATCCATGCGTACCCACCTAGGTTAAAATAAGGACCCTGTAGGTGTACGTTATAAACTGGATTATGAAAATACTAAACACCATAGACCGCTTATAACGATGACACGATTCCAAATATTTATATACCTAATGAATAACAAGGGCTCACGCACTCTATATAAGGGAATATAAAAAGTGGTCCAGAACCGCCATTCTCTTATACTACAGTATGACATTTTATTTTTACTGTGGGTTGTATTTATTTCGCTTTAAATTAACACGAAATTTTACTATTTTTGGTACCTATGGGGCTACCCACTGCTTTCAATTCGTCCCCCACACTTCGCGGTAACGAACTGACTCCCTATATACTACTCAATGTTAAAACAAACTAGGTTTAACTATAATTATATTCCCCACCCACTGAATTTACAATGACCATTTTACATGTAATAATTTTTCTTACTTTATACCTGCCAGATACTTATGAAAGTGTAGCTACTAACACCTGTATAAATATATGTGGCTGTGACTTGAGAAATGGGGCTTATGGGTTTTGTGACCACTGTAGGTCCCTATCAGCATGTGTATGCGCACTGTCTGTTCAGGATCTGCAACGTTGGCAATTTCATCTGTAAAACACACATCATGCTTCTAACAAGCATACTATATCGTTATCAGGGTACAGGAGTGTGCTATTTGATCAGGAGCCACACAGGTCGCAAATTCCGTGAGCCCACCCTTTTTCTTTTCCCGTCACAGTCACATTATTAGTTATTCTACACAACATTCCATATAACAGAATTGAATGTGTGTTCGTCTCTCTATCATATCTATATGTCCATTTCCTATTTATGCAAACAAGACAATTACCATGTTTACTATGTTGTGTATTCCAACATGAACGTCTCTGATACAAATAAGTATTACTCTCAGCTGTTGACTGGCCTTTACACACCATCCCATCAAGTAAAATAAATATCATTATTACCGTCAATAGTATTGGTCGTAGGTACTAATTTGCAAATTGGATATAAAAATATACATTTTCTACCATGCTGAATGGATGAGTAACACATATTATTACCACCTATGACACAGTAAATACAAAAAATACAGAACGATAAGATAGCTGTAAATATACGAGTAAGCTAAGCTGGAGTAAAACAGACACATTATTGTTATACACTTTCAAGATGACAGCCAGCAAGTAAAGGAGTTTGTGTGACATAAAATAAAATAAGGTAGTAGAACCGATGAAACTGACATATATCCCCGTTCCACATAATGTACACACTATTTATCGTGCATTCCAATAATATTCCGTCAACCCATTCCGAGTCATCAGCAGGAACAGGATTCAAATGTGTAGTTGGCACCTGCACTTATAAAATCATGTATATAGTAAAACTGTATAACTTGTATAACTACTGAAATACAATATGTGTCATACGAGAACGTGTGTGTTCCAATGTGTATGGTCGTCATCCATTAACCAGTGTAAGTGCACACCAGCGCATGCATCATGGCCATTGCCTAATACATGCAGGTATATTGCAGATTTTGAGAGGCACATTGTATTTTGTAAGTGAGGCGTTGTAAGTAAATATTTAACCATGATTTCATAATAGTTACATTTGATAACCTGTAAGGTTGATATACCATTTCATAGTTTTCATATAAACAAAGACATTGAAGGTGCATGATCTTTCTAAAAGTATGCATATGCTCTTCAAATATATCCACTATATTCCTATAGCTGTTATGTACGCATACATAAACTATTTTGCCCAATATGTTTCAACATTCAGTGTTCTTAATTGTAGCACACCGTGCTATTCTACACCTGTTGTGTCAAATTACCAATATTTACTATATATACAAACCAATATTAGTATGTATGTAGTCTGAAAAAGAGATTTCGGGGTATTCAAACATCAATCTAGTCCAGTTTAAAAAGTATGCACTTCTACCACGTGTAGCCACACACACTCATGGAACCATCAATATACATTTAAATGTCCATGAATGATAACGTATCTTCCTAACATATTATGCAATGTATCAAAATGTTCATCTAAATTCAAAACAATATCACATATCCTCTATCGAGACACATTATATTTTGGATCTTACTATGCAATTGAACTATTGTCTACATGACATTCTAACTATTTACGCAGGCGGTAAGGATCTTTACTAGCAACACACATTACTAGCAACCAGAGACATGTATATGTCATGGGCTAGCAGTGTTTGGTGTCATCGAAAGAGGTGGGACCTCCTCAGGCTAAGGGTATTATCAACTATTTTTAGAAATTTAAGCTGTATTAAAAGTGTACATATAGGTCCGTAAATATCACATCTCCTAATTGAAAAAGCGACCATGTTGATGGTCATCTTGAAACTGATCGACAGTCATGGTGACACTGTATATGGTTAGGTTTGTATACGACCGTTTTTAAAAAAACGGTACATATTATGTTTTACCGCACGGCAGGCGGGCGGGCGGCTGAAGAAAAAAGCGCCTAGTTCGTGACACAACTCCTCCGAAACCGTTTAGTCGATCGATCTGAAACTACACAGTTCTTCTACATATTGAAGTGTGACCTGGTGTTTTTATGCCGAAAAAATATTTTTTTTAGAAAATATCACCTTTTTACTTAGCCATTTTTTCTACTCGATCAATTATATACGGACAGGTTTGTCACACAATCCTCCGAAAGTTCAGTCGATCTTGTGAAAACATATACACGTCTTCTACACATATGAAGATGTGCACCTTGATGCCGAAAATATATTTTTTAACAAAAATCACCTTTTTAACTTAGCCATCTACATTTTTTTTCTATACAATTCTATATAGGGTACAGAGTTTGTGTACACAACTCCTCGAAACCGTTCTGTCGATCGTTCTGAAACTATACACACGTCTTCTTACACATATTGAAGATGTGGCACCTTGGTGTTTTTATGATCCAAAATATTTTTAATTAGATTTTTTCTACTTTTTTTATAACATATACGGTTTTTAACTTAGCCACAACTTTTTTCTACATTCGATTACTATACCAATCCCTCTATAGAGATGTGCATTTTTTCTATTTATATTTTTAACTATCACCTTTTTACTTACTTTTTTCTACATTTTTCTACAATCCTAAAATATAGGGTACGTGTAGCACAACTCCCCCGAGTTCGGATGATGTCGAAACTAATAACGTCTACATAGATTGCTTTTTTTTTTATGCAAAATTATTTTTTTAACATTAATGACCTTTACTTAGCCATTGGGCATATTGATAATCTTCATCACTTTACACTACACTTTTCTTCTTGCTATATTATACTTTTTAGCACAACGAGCTGAAAAATGTAGACTTTCAAATTTAAATGGCCTTGCCTTGGATACTTCACATTTCGCATCGCTGTTGGCATATTTTCGCGGGATGTGACTTGCGGCACTCTTGTTGGTGTATTAGTTTCAATAATGTTTAATTAGAAGAATGAATACAGCACATGTAGTGGTCAATGTAGAACTGATTACATCAGTGACTGCATGAATTACATATCGTTACCATGTATTGTATTTATTTTCCAATCCAACTCACGACCAAGGGTTAATTTAAATTATTGTCACATGTGAAGACATATGCGGGATGCTTAATGTGGGAGAAAGCAATGCATGTTTGCAATAAGCATACCCATGCCATTCATCATACCATACTACATACTGCCTTGGCCAATGATCATAATGCTCGCTTAAGTGTCTGAAGTGTGCTCGTTAACGATAACAACATTGTATTCTTTGTCAACAGTCAATCCATTTTGGACACACTTTGAAACAGTTCTTCAATACTCAAACTGATTGAAATACATCCGTATTTTTCTTTGAAAATAGGCAGAATATCACACTATATACATAACAATGTTAGTGTTGTTTAATTACTGAAAACTGCAGCTTCATCATCAATATTATTGAACATGTGATCATTTTGGCGGCCATTTTAAATATATATTATAGCTTTGTATACCTGGATATGTATATGTTATCAAATGATTTGATTTGTATACCTCAAACTGGTATGTATACATGTTATAACAACTCCATACAGTAAAGAATAGAACAAAACAAGAACATTTTGGCTGTTCTGACAATTGTGGAAGGCTATTGCATGACTATCTCCTGTATTTTATATTTATTTGTGTGGGAAAGCAATGTATGTGTGTTTCAACTTTATGAATGTCTGTATGTGTTCGTAACAGCACCCGACCCACAGAAAAATATTGTAAAACAGCCTATTTCGGCAGCCATTTTGAAATATATTGCCATTTACGGATGTAATTAAATGTAAGATTTACCGGTTAATATTGATCAGACTGAAAGTTAACAGTCCTTAATAAAACAATATAATAGATAATCTCGGGTCCAAACTGCGGCCGCTACATCTAAGGTCGCGAGCCCTACGTCTCTCACAGTAAAGTCCAATTTGGGAGCGGATCCTCCTAGGGCCATCTTTGATAGTCGAGCATACCCGATACTGAAACCCGATATCACCACGGCGTGATAAAGCGCATTCACTAACATTTTACCATCTTGTTCAGCCATTATAATTATTGCATATAAAAGGGGTCGCGATCAATGTTTAAATGGGGCGCATCCAATCGCGATTGGTGTTTCGTAACTTTCTTCTGAACACTCGCTGGTTGTTTTTTCGATAATAGGGGGTATTTCCACACGCACAGGGCACCAACAACTGCCAGACCACCACCAACAACCCAACTCCAATTCACGAATTTGGGTTCAATCGGATTCGCCCAACCTCGATTGGGTGTTGAGTGTGCTTCCAATTCGTGAATTGGGGGTGTTGTTGTACTCAACTCTGTCTTCAGATGTTTTGCTGTCTCCGTCCCCGATTGCAACGACTGTTTAGCCTCTCGAAGCTCGGCGAGTATTTTATCTTTTTTAACTTTTCGGGTGGCAGCCGCCGCCCGCCCAGCTGCCTGTCTTTTGGGATTTTTTATATGCGGTATGTCATCCAGTGGCGGAGTAACACTCGGGTTCGATTGGGTTGGAGCAATCGGGTTCAACTCCGTCACTCTCGCGGGTGTGTCTTGTGTCATCATTTATGATATTAATATTAGGGCTTATAGTTCGTGGGCATATATGTCCAAATTGACAGTGTTTACCCGTGGTCAACGCGGTTGTCAGCGGAGCTAAGTACATTCCAAACTTGTGATAAATTGAGCAGCAGGCTGTTCTAAGAGTGTGACCTATAAAAGGGTCAGTCTCTAGATCGTCAATCAATCCCGCGGTGTTTGGTATAGGGAGAAGTATACTAACGGCGGTTGCGTACAAATGAATAGCCGCCGATCAGAGAGTTTTTGTCATCTCCGCACCTAACCTAGATTCGTATCGCGCATACATTTTATCGATCTCCGCATCTGACATCTTATCCACCTGAAAAACTGAGAGACGCCTACCGAGATAATGCTCCGATTGTCCCCCAGCAACCAGCGCAGCTAGCCGCTCTCGTCGCGCCGCATTTTCATTTTCATTCGGAGTCGTTGCACTCAACCCAATACCAACCGCCGTTGGAGTTGATTCCGATTGCTCTGTCGGATCATTATCTTTCAGGGTGTTGGCAGTCGGAGTTGAGGTTTCTTCTATTAGCTGATCGAGAAGTTCGTCGCAGTTCATTTTTCTTAAAATTAATTTAACTATTCTAACAAGTCTCATCACTTTAACATATTGCCAAGCGCACCACCCGATACTTATGATCACCATTATGCTCGCAACAAAGCTCGCAGCGGAGCACCAAATTGTTAACATTGTTAACCATTGTTCAGCATTTGTTCAACATTTGTTAAGCATTTGTTCAGCATTGTTCAGCATTTGTTCAGCATTGTTCAGCAATTGCTAAGCATTGTTAAGCATTTACTCGGCAGTTAATAAACGAGCGTTAAGTAATTGCTAATTAATTATTAATTAATTGATAACTTCGTAAGCAGTTGGTTGATCAGTCTTTAGCAAAAGCTTGGCGTGCTTAGTTTCCGAAAGCATCTGTCGAACCTCCAAGACAGTCATCGAATGAGTCTCGGTCCTTGCAGTGAAAGAGGGCGACCCATTTCGTTTGCTCGCGCAGATCCTTGAGACGGCGTTTGTACTTTTGAGTGGATATCCATACACTTTGCCTAGCATGGCGGCCAGAAAATGCGAGCTCGGAGAGCATGTCCTTCTTTTTGGTCATCGCCGCCTTGGCTGAGCAATCGTCAATCACGTATAGGGTGGGCTCACCCTGGAATCTTTGGTATAAACCACGCAGCCAATCGTGAAGCCTATCACCGGGGTCAATAACGTATACCTCAGGGTCGGTCCATATCCACGGGCGCCGCTGATAAGTATCGTTGTGCCGCACAGTGGGACACAGGATCACAATGTGACGAATGGCATCGCTGTAGGAGCCCTCGAGCAAGTCGAGGATGAAAACCGTTTTTCCACATCCTGTCTGCCCACATATTATGGCAGAGTGAGCATCTCCAATCGTGAATTGGTATTGATTTCTAATTTTCTTAATTTTTTCAAATTTATTAATTAATAAATCGTTAGAATGATTGCTAATTTTCTTAAAATTAATTAAAACAGTAGAGTGCTGAGACGTATCGACCATCTTCGATGTTGAGTTGTGCGTCTGTAATTATATATAAGTACACGTTCAATGGCCCGGCTCCGTCCGCCTCTTTGGTTATCTGGATCGTCACACCCTCGCTAGCGTTCTCAACTTGGCGTCCGCTGCCGTGTATTTGGTCGTCGTCGCTGGCTCGCATGTCTAGCCATAACGCGTATTTGGTATTCAGGAACTCCGTGAGGGTGACTGCCGAGAGATGCAGGTCTTTGGCAACCGCTGCAACCTCCGGAGAGCGCTTAGAGCCGGCAGCAAACTGCTTTCTTACTTCGTCCCACTGCTGGTGCGCGCGAAGACCCGTGCTGTAGAGTTGATTGGGTACTCCCTCGATCGTCACCTCTACCTTCGTGATTTTGGGGGGTTGGGGGTTATAGAATTTGTCGGTTTTTCTAGCACCGAACGCGAACCGAGCATCCTCGAACAACTCAGTATACCTTTCATCGAGCGGGCGGGTACGTTGACATTATATTCCACAATGTGTCGCCTTTGTCTTTCGTCATCTTGCGATGGCGAAGAACTCGGTCGTAAAGTATGGCAACACGCCCGGCGTACTGGGTTCTGATCAATCACGCGAGTTCGGGCATCGTGACCATGTCGTACTCCAGCGAAAACATTATCGATCGTATACGTCGATAACATGTCGCTGGCTATGAGAAACTCGGCCGTAGTCGTTGAACGTTAGTTCGTATTCGAGGCGGTCAGCCAAAGCGCTCTGATAGTAGGGCATGTGACTCTCCAGCAACTCAAAGTCAAGCGGGATGTAGAAGCGGTTGCCGTAAGCGCCCGCGACCGCATTGTCGCTCGCGTTGTTATCTGCCTTGTTAGCAGACCCGATTCTAAGTTTGGTTACGTTCTTATTTTTGCTGGTGTCAATACCCTGATAGACAGCGTTTTCGCGCTCTTGCGCCGTCATCCATAGGTCCTGATAACAATGGTAGATGTCGCTGTCATCGATCGACATCACCTCATTACCAGAAATCTTTATCATGGTCTTCTTGACTATGGCGCGACCCAGGTTCTGAACGACGGTTCGGTTCTCGTCCGTCGACGTCAGCGAAATACTGAAAGCGAGGCGAACAGTCCCCGGCACAATGACGTCGTTAGCTCCGAGGTTGGGGAAGCGGACCAAGAGCTGCTGGTTCTGGTCGATCGTCGATGGGTTGTTCGTAATAACGACACTCTGTCTCACGCCTTTTGCCCCGAGGGGCTCATGCAGTCTGCGGTATGGATTGAGTTTGCGACCGTATTGACTCGAAGACATAATTTAGTGAAACTATATTAAACCCGTATGGTTTTGTCTTTAATACATAATTAATTTTAAGAAAATTAGATGGCTGATTACGATATTAACATGGATGAAATCGGCAGAGACGATTTCCGCGATGATGATGACATCGATGATGACATCGATGATGTCATCGATAACTATGACGAAACGACCTTCATAGGGACGCCAGCACCCCAAAATACACCTTTGTTTGTTCCAGGCAAACTACGAAATAAGCCTTTGGTTAATCCAAGCGCATCTTTGTTTGGTGCAGACGCAAAAAATACGCCCTTCTCACCTTTTCCTACGTGGGAGGCCCCACCCGAGACTCCGGCATGGGCGGGTGGTGTCGAGATTCCTGCGGGGATCTCCAAGGATGAGCTGGCGCCTCTCACGGAAACGGAGTCTCGGGTGAAACGGTGGGAGAGTGAGGTGTATAAACACGGCATCAATGCCACGTTGGAGTTCCGCAGCACTAAAAGAGGAGACTTGTGGGTTAAATGGGGTAATAGCTGGAAGTTTCTGACGTACAAGAACGACCCGACCAAGTTCCTCAGCCCCTCTTCCTTGAACCGATATGGAGTACTCTTCGCTCGAGCTCTCGGAGTGATCGATGATCGGGCGCAGCTGCACCCGCACCAGCACCCGCACCAGCACCCGCGCCATCCGGCGGAGCCAAGGAGTGGATAAAAAAACAACTAAAAGCCCTCGCCAGTCTCCTGGCTAAATTAGCAGGAAAGGTGGCTGCCGCGCTGCCTGGGTTGATAGGAGGTCTCCTCTCCTTCTTGTTATCTATTTTATCAAAAACGGCCGGATGGCTCGCCGAGAATGCTTGGGCTTTAATCGTGGCGATCGCCGGTCTCCTACTATTCTTCGCCAGAGAGTTCCTAAAACCAAAGCGTAAATAGTCCGATCGCCACGAGGGCGACGACGAGCGCTAATTTCTCCTCCTCGTGTGTTGTGCTTCCAATCTCGATTGGTGTTTCAACATTGTTGATGATTGGATTGGGGAACTCGATGGTGCATCCAATTTACTAATTGGGGGTACTGGGTTCGATTGTGTTGAGGGATGTGTATCCATTTTCTGTTTTGGGGGTTTTATGAAATCGGTTCCACTTACAACCTCAACACTGTTGAACCCGATCATGTTGGGGGTGCGCTTGATGATATCCGTGTTCACGTTACTGTTGTGGCCGATTTTTTGATTGGCGGTGGCGATTACGATCTGATTATTGTAACCGTCAACCGGGTCGTCTCGTAGTATCATATTGCTCGGCGCCATATGCAGACCTATTCCAAATACATAGTCTACTGGGGTGCTGGCATTCTGCAAAACGTCTTGATAATTCTGGATCGCCTTCTCCAGATCCACCCTAGCTGAGATGGCGTCCTCTACAAGTGCCAAGAATTGTTTTTGTGCATCAAACGCTGTTCCCGTGCCCAGTATAGAACTGCGAGTTTGCTTCTGTGCGCCGAGGATGGCCCCAGACGTACGTGCGAATGGAGTCGTTGACGCGAGTAACCCCGGCCTGCGTGAACCCTAGACCCTTATCTAACATAAATATACCCCACGCATTCTGAACCTCAGCAGCCTGCTGTATGTAATCTACGTGAGCCCGTTTCGGAGGTAACATTTTTACAAGAAAACACGCCGCAGTGCCGACCTCCAGACACTTCCGGCCCGAAAGTCATAGTCGCGGGTCAAAATTCCCGGCGTTCCGACTGACGATGTGTCACACCGGAGTGATCGTGTCTAAAATCAGTCTGCGTCCAATTCCCGGACTGGCCCCGCAATGAGAACGTCCCCAGAGACCGGTGCTGGTAGGAAATGCTTTCTGTCTCCAGTCCGCGTCTTTTGAAACGTTAAATTCGTTACACAGTCTTTCAAACGCCATACGGTCGTATGCGTTGGAAATGGGATCCCAGGCGTCGTCTTGAGGTAGTGAAATACCTAGTTCTTTGAGAATCCTCCTAATAGTATAATACACGTGAAAGTTGTAGACACTTCGGAGCATGACATTCTTGGATGTCAGATGGTCTTTATGTGAAACTCCACACCCGGCTGTTGCGCACCATACAGCGAAATTTATTTAGTTCTGCTAAAACTGCATCGGTGTGCTTTCCACCAGTTTACCGCCTCCATCGTAGTAATCTTGGGCAGCCTATATTGTTCAAAGATGTTAGGGAAATTGGTGGCAAAGCCACTGTCCGGTCTAACCGTTACGGTTGGGTGTACAAGGCGGTTAACAACGTCTTTTTGCGTGTATTTACCACCGACCGCGTACTTTGCATTAGAGTTAAAGCTAAATGCTTTTGTATCCATTGAAAGATATTATTATGTTTGCTACTATCACTAATGTTCAAAAAGGGAGTTGTGAACTTCAAAAATTAATAGACAACTGCTGCGGAAAACGCCGGGTAGGCCTCATATCAATCACGTTCACGGTCGGGTGGAAAAACATTGAAACGCTCGAATTTTTCACATTAGAAGTCGAGGATGTCGAGTTTTTCGCATCAGAACACCCCGTCATAGATGTGCCACATAGAATAGACGTAAATAGAGTCATAATTCCACCAAAGGTTATAGTACCTCAGGGTCTTTGGAGTTTCGGAGATCTCCAAGCTTTTGTCGAGGAGAAGATTCCTGGTGTAGTCACTCTCGCAATCTCGAAAGCCACGCGGCTCACGACATTGACCGTTGAGAGGCGTTTAAGGATCTCACCGGGGTTGGGCTCACTGTTAGGATTTAAAATAACATACCCTTACAACGATGACGGAGTGTTTGATGCTGGCGAGCACGTCGGCACGACCCCAGTAAACTTCGCCGTCTCGAAAACTCTCGGGGTGCACCTGGATCGGGTGAACACATCGTACAACACGGTAGACGGCACTCCAGCACATTACTGAAAACCGTGCCCGCCAGCGACTGTTTCTTTGGTGAGACCCTGACCTTTAGACTTCCCACACCCCGAGATGAAAGTTTTGGAATCGGGACACATCCACGAGTTGAAGATTTTCTATTCTTGATGATAAAGGGCGAGAGTTGAAGAACGATTACCCAGATTTTGGTCGTCCTAGAAATTTACAAATTAATTAATTTTAAGAAAATTATTTAGAATTAAACGCATGTTCGTAATATATATATTATCAACATTATTGAAAATGAGTATATACGGACCAGGTAGTTCTTCCGATTGGGTGACAAATTCAAAGAATTTGGAACCGACAGAAGGGGTATTCATCCCGACAGAGGGTGACTTTTTAACTACCCAAAAAACAAAGGCAAACCTTGATCAATAGAACTATATCGGTGGCCACGGACGAGATTCACAAGAGTCTACTATCACAACTTAGAGAATATGCCCTGGCTGTGAATACACAAAGTCATGAAGAAACGCATACGGAACTAAACGAACTAGGTGAAAAAAATAACCAAATTTCGAAAAGAGGCCCGGTTGGGTTATTGATAAAGTCCGAGAAGACCACCAGGCGGACCTTACGGAGGCTTATGATGCGTTGCTCTTAAAGGACACTCTCATCAGTGAAGCGCACTTACCGAACTAGACGGGAAAATAAAAAAATTTCGAAAAGAGACCAGGTCGGATATTGATAAAGTCCGAGAAGACCGCCAGGCGGCCCTTACGGAGGGTTATGATACGTTGCGCTTAGAGGACTCTCTCATCAGAGAAGCGGCACTTACCGAACTAGACAAAAAAATAACCAAATTTCGAAAATAGGCCAGGTCGGGTATTGAGAAAGCCCGAGAAGACCACAAGGCGGACCTTACGGAGGCTTATGGTGCGTTGCGCTTAGAGGACTCTCTCATCAGAGAAGCGACGGTTGCCGAACTAGACGGGAAAATAACCAAATTTCGAAAAGAGACGCGGTCGGGTATTGATAAAGTCCGAGAAGACCACCAGGCGAACCTTGCGGAGGCCATTGCGGAGGCTTATGATGCGTTGCGCTTAGAGGACTCTCTCAGCAAAGAAGCGACACTTACTGAACTAGACGGGAAAATAGCCGAATTTCTGAAAGAGACCAGGTCGGGGGTTGAGGGGGTCCGAGAAGACCACAAGGAGGCTATTGCGGAGGCTTATGGTGCGTTGCGCTCAGAGGACTCTCTCAACAGAGAAGCGGCACTTACTGAACTAGACGAAAAAATAACCGAATTTCGAAAGGAGGCCCGGTTGGGGGTTGAGGGGGTCCAAACGGGTATTGAGAAAGCCCGAGAAGACCACCAGGCGGACCTTACGGAGATTTATAGGGTGTTGCGCTCAGAGGACTCTCTCAGAGAAGCGGCGGTTGCTGAACTAAACGGAAAAATAACCGAATTTCAAAAAGAGGCCCGGTCGGGTATTGAGAAAACCCGAGAAGACCACCAGGCAGCACTTGCGAAGGCTTATGAGGTGTTGCGCTCAGAGGACTCTCTCATCAGAGAAGCGGCGGTTGCTGAACTAGACGGGAAAATAACCGAATTTCAAAAAGAGGCCCGGTCGGGTGTTAAGAAAGCCCTAGAAGGCCACCAGGCGACCATTACGGAGGCTTATGATGCGTTGCGCTTAGAGGACTCTCTCAGCAGAGAAGCGGCACTTACCGAACTAGACGGAAAGATAACCGAAGTTTCCGATAAACTGAAACATGATCGTATAGCCGCGACCAAAGCTCTTGAGGAGGCCTCTTATAAGATTCGTACTGAGGCATATACCTCAAACAGTGCGCTTGCCGGAATAGTGCGAACAATGAAAACGCTAAAACGTGCCATAACAGTTTGGGCTGAGAAGCGGGGCCCATTGGTTGAGGGGCACTATGAATATTCGTTCGGTGCCAAAGCGAGTAATAAATGTGGGGGATACACTATGACAGCTGCAGGTGAAGTTATCCAAATGGCGGTCTGCTCGGTTAATGCTAGTGGTAAACCTGTGGGCGCTGTCGCGATAAATATTGTTGTAGATGGGGAAGAAGAACGGGGGGTTGGAGTCACTAAAATCTCTAGAGATAGTTCGACGGTGGTTTCGTTCTCCGGTTATGATCGAATTAGACTTTCCAAAGGTAGTGTTATTAACTTTGTTACGAAAATCGGTGACCCAGAGAGTTCTTCCACCATTGTCTCATTGTTAATTGAACTTATTTTGTAAATACTAATATATTGAAAATCATGAACGAATCAACGCTTCCTATTGTCAATACCACTCCATCAACACTGTGTACAATTAACGAAAGAAGTTCAGATTTTAGGTTGAATAATATCGTCGCTATGCAGGATATTTTAGTTAGAGAATATACAAATAGAAAAAGAAACGCTAAAAAATATAGACGCGCAGTGAACATGGCTGAAGCATCTAGCACGGCTCTAGCGTGTGTTTCTGTGTTGTGTGGGGCGGGGACAGCTGCAACTATATCCTCCATTATAACGGTTCCTGTAGCGGGGATTTTATGTGCGGTGTCGGCCGTTTCTGGGTTGTTGTGTATGGTAATTAGGGCGTCGGGTGAAAAACTCGAGAAAAAATGTAGAAAACATGATAGAATATCTGTTCTCGCCAGGTCGAAGAAAAATACCATCGACGTTATGGTGTCCAAAGCGTTGGCCGATAAGAAAATATCAAATTTAGAGTTTGAATCCGTGGTGGATTATTTTTTCGGCTTAGCGTGGTGTGTTACACTCACATCATTGGACCGATACCGCGGACCTCTCCCCTTCGTTACCTCCATCCGCTATAATGTGCAGAGCGGCCAGAGTGAAGTACATGTGGCGAAACTTATCTCACTGTTGAGATATTAATGCCGGCGTCCCGACACCGAACTGTGTTTATTTCTCGTATATAAACTTAACTTTGCTGGTGAAATAACGTAAATTAATTAGTTCTGTTCAATAATAAACATATCTTTATAAGCGATATCGTAGAAATGTACATTCGTAAACGAATCGTTGGGTTTTAATAGTTTTATATAATACACCTTAGTTTCATATCCGATACGCATTATCCGTCTTAATGTTTGTATTTGCCTCTTGTATAGTTGACATAATTGCCGGTATTATTGTAAATGCAACGTTTTTTTATCGGAGTGTAATAAATTACGCTGGTATTTCATGTATTCGATATCGCCTAGTGTTCTCATTTTATAGAATTTATATATAGGACTATAACCCCCGTATTCTTCGTAAACTTCTTCAACACAGCCATTAAAAACTTTCAATTCCAATTGTATTGTATTATCCATTTTCTCTAATAATATTGGTACTTGTTTTTTCTTTTCAATTTCCAATTAGAATTTTCAAATCCATTACAATATGATTGTAGAAACGCATATCCGTAAACGAATCGTTTGATTTTAAATTGGTTTTTATAAAAATAGTTTTATGATGTTCCGGTAGTTGTTCTCCGATGCTATTTAGTCGCTTCGTTTCACGAATTTGATCCTTGTACGGCGACATAATTGCCGGTATAATATTGTAAATGCAACGCTTTTATCGGAGCGTAATAAATTACGCTGATATTTCATGTATTCGATTTTGCATAGTGTTTTCAATTTATAGTAATATTTTTCACCAAAGACATTACAAAATTCCAATTCCCATTCTATTTTATTATCCATTTTGTTTTAATATTTTATTATAACCTATGAAATGTATCTGTTCAATTTGGACGTGAAAAACATGATGTATTTATGACACCAATATATTTTTTCAAAAGTCAATTACCAATATAATTGGGACTCCCTCTTTTCAAAATTATTTTCTCCAAAAATTCATAAATTTGCTGTCGGGAGACAATTTTCCTCGTTAACCAATTTTTGATTTTTCGGGGGTGGTGGGGGTATTATAGAGGGTTATAAATGATATCACTGTAGGTGGTATCATTTTGACTCCCTTACTACTACTCTCTGCAACTGCTTCACCCAATACCTTGATACTTCACATGGGTGTTTATCATCATTGTCGCACCTGCTTGCGGAAAGCGCGATCCTGTGCCCTATGTCAAGTTCAAATTACTTTGAATTTTTTTATTTTTTTGTTAAAGTTTTTTTTCGTGTACTATATCTCTGCAACTGCTTCACCCAATACCTTGATACTTCACATGGGTGTTTATCATCATTGTCACACCTGCTTGCGGAAAGCGCGATATCGTCGGAATTTTGGCATACGTCCGTCCGTTCGTCCGTGTGTCCGGTTAAAGTTTTTTGGTTAAAGTTTTTCCATCTACTATATCTATTTTTTTAGTGTCCATGCCTCGCCCCAAGGCGCGACATGCAGGCCACGGCCATCTAGTCTACAAAAAGTGGGTTTAATTATGTTATCCAAGTGTCTATGCTTGGAAAAAACCTGGCCTTCGTGGCTTTGCCTCGTTTCTTGTTTTATATATGGCCGTAACATTTGGGCAAATTTCGTCAAACAGACAGTAAAGATTGAGACACAATACCCAAATAAAGTGTTATTGCAACAAACCAGTTCAATAAAACTAACAGTAGCTATTGGAGACACTCATCATTGTGATAAACCATACATTTATATGTGTTTCCCAGAATAAATTGTGTCGAAATAGGTACATGGGGATTGGCGTACGATTGGTACATGGGGTACCTTAAGTGAGTCAAAAAGGTGCACGGGTCTCAAAATGGCGGCGCCCGGTGGCAGCAACACCACGAGCTTGGTAAATTTTGTATTTATTTCCACACTTGCATTAAACTTTGAGCAAATACACATAGGCAAGGGGGTGGCGGTATGTGACCCAGATAAACGGCTACTAACGTCTTCACTGAGGCATCATTCAATAAAACGTTATTGAAGGTACAATGGACTCTGGTTTTAAACAAATGGGTTTCTGTGACATTTCCCACCCAGTTTTAACCACTTACGCGTTCCATTGCTTATTGTATGACATATTGCCTACACATATGCATTATTTAACGTACTTTTCGGGAGAACTATGTTCGCACACCTCATACGCCCGAAACAACTAGGTGTATGCACACGAAAATCTGCCTGGAACTGGTTAGTACACCACATTGGTGCACGGAGATATTTGTGGATTGAATGATTCTCTTACGTATGTTTTATGGATCAAGTCATCGCAAATATATACGGTGATGGATGGAAATATGGTATTAAGTCCGCTCAACAGCGCAGCTTACATCTGTATTGGGGTTGAGCGTGGCAGATCAAAATTTAGCACAACATGTATGAAATCCTGATCTGGTAGCATGAGCCCGTAACACCCCAAACATCTTGGACTCATTCCCCTTTACAGGACTCTTACAAGTAGCTGTCTGTACTGTGGGCTTTCTTATACAATACATCGTCAGCAGTTAGTCACATCTATGAATTGAACTCGGTGGGTTCGATTTACGTTACATCCTCTATTTATATTTTGAATATTGCATGGTGTCGTGGTTATCCTGTGCTAGTCGTATATCTGTATCCACGATGTCGTGCTTCCCGGTAGCGTGAGTGGCATGTTGGAGTATGTAAAGCGTAAATTTAATGATGGGACTCATCCATAACGGAATCCCGGTATCCCTGGTTTGATACTCGTGTGAAATTTTGGCTTTCTGGTACGTAAGAGTTGGATCCGGTTATACCAATTATAAAAATAATAATATTAGTACCAATCCTGTTACTTTTGGGGAGTAGGGCTAAGTGACTGGTGTGGTTAGGACCTGTCACCAGATCAGGCTATTCTAAATTCAGGCCTGAGTATATTTTTGTCCGTAAATATTCAGTTCTGATTTTGGGAATTACCCCGCATCTCAACAGGTAACAATTGGAATTCGACCCTATTCACCCGGCCTAAAATGACCTTAGCTGTTGACAGGCAGTTAACACCATCAAATCAAATCTTCCCGGTAGCGCTGGTCAGGACAAGACGTTAATAAACTAGTGCATCTCTCAAGGTGGTCGGTTGATACGCACTGACCAGATATACATTTCTACTGAGTGATGACAGTAGACACGTGTATTATTATCTGTTTTAATACGGTCATGCTGCAAGGTGAGAGTCTCTCTGTTCCATAATCGTAAATAAATATGGATGAAAAGAAAAAAACTTGAACATATCGCTGAATTACGATCAGCAGAGAGCAAGTTGATCCACCCTGCTGGATCTGGTGTCAACTATTAATGGCTACCGTTTGCGATTGTGTGTTCATGTTGTTTTTATCCATTATTAATGCGTATTCATACAGTACATACACATCAAATATGACACTCTTTGAGTGAATTTATGCAGACAATTTATAAAAAGGTGAAAGTTATTTGGGTTCAGCCCTAACAAACAGATGTGCTAGGATTCTGGGATAGATAAAACAATCCACCCAAAGCTGACCTGTTCTTGATGAGCAAGCTGAAGCTAGCATATCATCCATTTCTTCTGTTGTCCTTGCACCAGAGAGAATGTTGCGTTTGAGAAGTCCCACAACAACCATACGAAATCCTCTTAGAGCCTTATGCCATGCTTTACCGAGCATCATGGCGTTAATGCCTGTATATGCGACACTCAATATCTCGGTCAATCCTGAACCTTTCATCAGGGTTGCAATGCAGCCAAGAAATGACATCAATGTGTGCATTCCACCAGGTCTGACCAACAAATACTTCCACCGTGTCGGGTTCGCCCATTTTATTTGAATGGATACTTTGAACAATTGAAGGTCAGCTACCAGGTGTACATACTGCTGCCCATGCGATCTAAACAAATCTTCTATATAAACTAAACTGGTGAGTACTGTGTCTGGGTGACTGGGCGGTGAGTCAATCAGTGGGCCATACATGTATTTGGTGGCCTTTGCCACAAGTCCATTCTCTCTTGCCAAATGTGTCATGTGGCCTGACCACTCAACAGGCACAGTATCATCATCATGTGCTGCTATGTTTGTGAGCCAGTCCAAATCCGCTTTGAGTGATAAGCTAATAGCATCCATTCTATGTGTCACAACGTTGTATGGAACACCAGAGTGCACATTGACGGCAGGTGGAAGTGGATTTTTAGGACCGTCGTAATGTTGAACTTCAATGGGCGACAATTCACTAAGCTTTGCGCTGCTCATTTCCACCAAACTGACCCTTGGTATGACAGGGTGTGATGTGTTGCTATCAGTGTCATCCTCCTTATCAACATCATTGGTAGGTTGTTGCGTGACTTCTACAACCAACGCATGAGTTTCCCTACACCCATTTGGCGTGGCTATATTCAGATCATGGTTGTCTATCCAGGACGCCAACTCTCCACCGTCGTCTACATTCAGTCCTCTAAGTGTATACGGCTGCGAACCTGTGTGTATTGCTGCCGACGTACGGAATCTTAGAACCTCTTCATATGTAACTGTGATCCCAATTTCGTGCAATAAATACAGTAGTTCCTTAGATCCGAATCGATGGTGTACTTTCAAGGCCAAGCCGAACGTTGTTTGATTGTATGACTTTGTTATGTGAGCTTGGATCGATTGCGCGAGGGTAATACAGGCTCTACTTACCTTGCCATTAGAAACTAGGCCTGCTATCAACGAAAAAAGTGTGGAGCTTGTGTTTTCTATGGTCTTTGATTTTCTGAACATGCCGATGTCATAGTTTTGTGTTCGCGGCAAATCGCGACATTCGGCAGTGATTTTATCTGTAAGTTTAGCCATCATAACTTTCTCCTCATTGTCATCCACGTTCTCTAATCGAAGATTACCAGGCAAGTGATCTTTGAAACAGAATAGACTTGCACAACCGCAAATATCAAGTTTCACCAAACGGTTGCCGAAGTGGTTCTGTAGTTTCGTAATGATCTCCCTGCGGCTGAGTGCATCAATGCTCAACTCATTATACCGGTTGTGAAGTTCAACAGATGTCCATATATGACTTGGATCATCATTCATTATCTCCACAAGACGAAGAAAAACTCCATCATTGTCGGCAATTTGGTTGGCATACATGTTAGATTGTGCCGCCTTAACATTTTTCTCCTGCATAAATAATAGATAACAATCCCTGTGATATTGTGCATCTGCTGCGTGAAGATCGGATGATGCGCCAAGGATTCTTATTCTTACATCAGCAGCCTGAGAATCGCCCCTGTCCTCACAAACTTGCAAAATCTTAGATTTCATGCACATCCCACCAGGAATGTCTGTAGTACTGCACTGTACTACTTCTCTCCATCTCGATGGGTTCTTTTTGTCGCATGGCACACATGGACCACCGCAAAATAAACAGTGCCTTCTGAATTCAAATGATTGCAACTCTGACCGTCTGCGTCTGATAGGAGGTGCGCTGTGACACCGCTCTTCCATGCGACCATGTCTCTTATTAGACCTGCTGATATGCTGTTTCGAAGTGTATGTAGTTACACACGATTTGTGACATTTTATGTTCAAATCGGGATTGTTCTCAAGTTCATTTTCAAGAGTTAAATGAAGGGTGTCACCCCGCGACTTACTTGCCGCTATTATTGTCCGTATTCTCTGTGGACCTGACGATATATGACAACTGTCCCCCTGCGTGCAGTTTGGAAAGATGCATACCGTAGCAGACATTGTGATAGAAGAATGTGACACAAAAACCCTGACTAATAATACACTACCGCTTTCGCGGCTTAGTATTGAATATGCCAAGGGTTTATCCTTTGAACGTTGTACCGTCTGGATATGCACTTGCGGATTTCAAGTTTTGCTTATGTACTTAATACGAATACGTAGATTATCATACAAAGCAATGCAATATATGTGTCGATGCAATAACGCATGTCTACATAATAGTGCCAAATGATGTTCATCAGCACAGATTTGACACTGTTATATCGTTGTGATTGTATAGTTGACCTGAACAACGCCGTGATTTTATAGTTGACTTGAACAACACTGGGATTACTAGTAATATTTGACTATAACAACGCTGTGATTTTATAGCTGTATTTTCATAGCATGCAGTTGTATGGGTACACTACCAGCTGCGTTAATCGTACCATATATGCAAAACGCGAGTAAATCGACACTAGATGTGAATTTAGAGTAGTAGTAGGCCTACAGCATTTGTATAATTTGCCGTCCCCGAGCACGGCTCATGCCCATCCAGTTAATTTGTCCGAGTATGATTTCTCAACAATTCATTCATATATATAGTATTTAGTGCTTGAGATAAAAGTACAACCAAAGTTATATTCATATAACAGCGATCTAATCTAGTACGTATTTATCGGTAATATAATATGTGTGCATTTTACAAAAAAAAAAAATATATTTTGGTGACCATTTTCAAACGACGATGAAAAAAAATGCTCAAGGATGACAGCGTGTCATCCGGCGGATTCTGTTTAAGGACATATTAAACTACCGAAATCCATCAAAAAAGTTAGTAGTACCTTAGTGCAAGGTTGGCCCATTTTTGGGGGTCCCACGTCTCGACTATACAGTGTGTATTAAAACACATAGCTTGCCGATGATTTCGGTGAATGAATTTACAATGTTGTAAATCACGTGCATTGTCATTTGTACCAGTTGTGGTAAAATTCACTGAACGGTGATTAGCTAAGTATGACTTACATTTCTTCATATGCGACATAACTTAACTTCTTTGTCATGATATTCATACGCACATGCTAAGTATGCAGCAAGTTAAACAAGTATACTCGCACCATAATTCTATGATCGTATTGATCTGACAGGTAATATCAAACCAGCTCCCAGCTCGTTCATATGCGTCACATGTAATCAGTTTGAAAGAAAAAAAACAACATAATAACCCGTCATTAAGAAGTATCTGTAGCCGATTTCACCAACATTGCAAAGTATACTTTTCTAGCAAAATATACTTTGAGGGAGAAATTTTCAATTTTAGGATAAATTTATTAATTTTTATTATTATACTGAATTTATTACATTATCACAGTCATTTTGGCTGTGATAATGTAATAAGTTCAATATAATAATTCTGCATACTTTTAATCATCAAATATATGCAGTCGTTAGTTCTATATGAAATAATGCAGGAAAAACAAATGATAACTCCCTCAAAGTATACTTTGCTAGAAAAGTATACTTTGCAATGTTGGTGAAATCGGCTACTAGACTCTTTGGGTTGATACAACTTAACTATTTAGAGAACGATTCATTCATTGATTCTGATATGTGTACTCAGACAAAATATCTACATACACGTGGATCTTATTAGCTTCTTTCTAGTGTGATTACAGACCCGTCGCAGGCAGGAAATGAAAATCGTTCACTTTCCATGGCAACAATGTCGATTAATTGGTGTGGACTATTTTTAATCACGTAGTGGTAAGGATAGTATTATGTATGATGCTTGAATGTGTGGATATTAGTCAACATTCTTTGCGAAGGAAACATGTTACTAGAATGGGTACCAATGCACAGTATCTCTTTTCAAACACTATAAATACATGATCCGATCGGGCACATGCGCAATTCATATTATTAGCATGCATGTAATTCGACACATTTACCAACTTGAAGCAACTTCTGTTTTAGCTAAGCTCGTGAACAAATTGTAATTACCTTGTTTTTCAGAAATATATTGCTCACTTTTCAGCACACGTACGCATATATAATTCCAACATGTCTTTATTCTCTGAGGTGTTTACACTAATATCACTCTAATGTATCCTCTGTAAATCTATTGTATGTCCTAGTGTTAAATAGTAAAAGGTGGCATGAACTGGGCATAGTACGCCATTTTACATGAAATAAATGACATTTGCGTTACCGTGACAGTTTTGCAATCTCACTTATTTTCATTTGTGGGGAGTGGGTGGTTGGTCGTGCGAACGCGACGGTGTAAATTAACCATAGGGGTTTCCTTATAGGAATCACGATTTGCCTGGTTTGGCCCTCATGTACGTTTTTATCTTTGGCTCTTTTGTTACCTGGGAGTTGAATTTGGTTATTGCCCATTATACAAGTAATACAATTATTACTGATCCTACTGCTTTTGGGAGGGGCCAAGTGATTCTGGTGTGGCGAGGACCTGGCATCAGATCAGGATTATTCTGATTTCAGGGCTGGATATATAGTTTTTTATTGTAAATATTCACTTCTGATTTTGGGATCCCCCCCCCCCATTTGTACATGTAATATACGGGATTTAGTTCTAAACCCATTGAACCGGCTTTAAATAACCTTAGCTGTTAATAAGCCGTTAAACCCCAACAAATAATTAACAATTCATTTGTGGCGGCCATTTTGGATTTCAATATTCCGAACCACAATTCATACAATACAAATGCATACACACATCTATAATACTAAACCATAATTACATAACTAGTTAAATACTATCTGCTCAGAACAATAATAATATTCATAATTGTCTGCTACAACTTAGACTACTATTGTGCAGAGATACAACGCACATATTTATTTGGCAGCCATTTTGGAATTGGCAACAACACTCATATGCAAATAGGCATTGTAGTAATTATATTGTTATTAGTAGCCATTTGGAAGTCCGCCATTTTGAAAGGGAAGAACCCATTTGTTCGATTGTCTCCTCGGCTCATTTTTTTTGAGCGTACTCGAAAACCCCTGTATACCAAATGTCATGCTTTCTGTCTGTCGGAAGTGCACTACATTGGTATTTAATGGCTCTTACCTATTACGCTAAATAACAAACCACATATACATGTACCTGTTTTGCGGTGCCCATATGCCTGATTTACAGTGGAGCCTCTCTAAACCGGACACCCTGTGAACATCTGAGGATGTCCGGTTTAGAGACGTTCCACTGTACTACATCAGATGGAATATAACATATCAAACACATCTAGTTGTACCATTTTATTGGCATCCAGCGGCAACTATTTGAAATGACCACCATTTTTTGGCCACGCATTACCCACATTGTTTAAGAATGTTTACCTCCAATGACATCCATTTAAATGAGTTCCCCTTCCAGAGTGATTCCACAAGCGATATGTACCCGGTTTGGTCTCGCCATCGGTGCCACATTAGCTCCGTAAGTATTATGTGAGAGATAATAATAATATCAGAGCTCCAGATAAGGTGCGTATTGGCGTATTTTACTATCTTATCTTAGCAGAATACGCATTGATTATCACAAGTTGGAGTAGTAAATAGTTACAGCAATGTGAAAATACGCATTTATTATGCCCCCGCCACCGAATGGTGAGGGGGGCATATAGTGTTACCGGCGTCCGTACGTACGTAACGTACGTACGAAACCTTAACGCTCGGGTAAATGGCTTATAATTTCTGTTTCCTTGCTCGGATCTGCTTCACATTTCACACACGCATTGCTCCAATGGTCCTCTACCGCCCTGTGACGAATCCACATTCGTCCCGCCCCCGCTAAGCCCAGGGTCAAGGTCACAGACTTGGTCCGTTCGAAACCTTAACGCTCGAGTAAATGGCTTATAATCAAATATGCCTCGTTTTTCTTTGGCTGCCAGCGGGGGCATTCGTGTGCCGACAGGCCACATTTCTAGTTTTCAAATTGCTTAGTGAAAATACTGTAATAAAGTTGAACATTGGCTTAGTTGAGCTGCAAAACGCTTTTTGCAGGTCAAATGTTAAGTGATTTTTAAATTTGTTTTATTTTGTATTATATGTTCCCTATTTAATAAGTAAGAACATCAATAATACATTTGTAAAAGTAAAATACGCAATGAATTTGTAATATGGGGTATAATACTCTTTAGATACAAAACTTATCTGGAGCGCTGTGAGCGCGTAGACAAAAGACCCACTTGCATTGCCAATGGTGTAGCCTCACTGGTGCTACATTCGTTGCGGGTGTAAACTGTTTCATGTCGAAAGAAGTGCCGGTTTCCTGACGATATGTCACTCCTCTCTACTTAGAGCTATCGCATAAATGCATATCTCGTCTAGTAACCGGCGCAAATTTCTTGCGCCGCTTACTATACGAAAATGTGTTTATGCAGTATCTTCTGCATGTATCTGAATGGATTCGTCAGGAATCCGGCGCCTATTTCGACGTGAACTATTTTACACCGGCGCCGCGGAGTGCAGTACTGGTGAGGCTGACATAAAACATGAGTATTTGTCTTTTTCCTGGTGAAGCATTTCTGCTGCTTCTGTTACTGCACGAAAACGCTCAAAAATGCATTGTACCTGGCACCTGTCTGATAATGATACATAATATTTCTTAGTCTAAACTCTGTCCCGGGGGCAGTTTCACTAAACTTTGTGCGACTAAAATGTTCGTAAGTGCAAACTAAGGATCGTCTGTAAACTTCAATTGATGGATTTACATTTATTGAGCATAGGCTGCATGCAGCCTATGCTCAATAAATATAAATCTACTAATTGTTTACACGAAAACATTGTTAATGTGAAATTTACAGACTCATAATTTTGGGCTTACGAACATTTTAGTCGTACGAAGTTTAGTGAAACGGTCCCCCGGTAGGCAAATATATATGTGACTGTGACTGGATGAATGGGACTTATGTGGGATTTGTGACCGATATAGTTCCTTCTCAAATAGCATACTCATGTAGCCTGATTACGATATATAGCTCACAAATTGAATGTTTAATAAATTAAATTCGTAGCGAGAAGGGAATTAATTTATTAAAAATTCTATATGTATACTATAACTACATTATTGTTTGCGACGTGCATGTCCAGCCGTGTGCAAACGTTTGCTGTGGCCCTCGGGAACTGTTTAAACCCGTGGCCTGCACGGCTGGACATGATCAAACGTTATTGTTACATTTCCAACAAAAAACTGATGTAATTTGAGCATTGTATTCAGTATTTTCAGTACTTTTATAAATCGTCCCATTCACTAGATAATTTTCGGTATTCATATTCCGGGGCCGCGTCATGAACGTCATGAACGTCATGAACGTCATGAAGTAGTGACGTCATGAAGGCACTTCCGCGTAGTGACGTCATGAAGGAACTTGGTCTACGCGCGCCTCGGAATGAGCATTGCCTAAAGCCATGTGCAAACAACATATGTGCAAACAACGGAAACCATGTAACAATATCAAATGACACGTTGTCTAGGTTTGTGTACGTTCTGATGGCCCTGACATTTGTGGTGTCGTGGCCCCTGTCCAAGCTGTTGGATTGTCTGCTGGGCAAGGACCACGCGACCTTCTACAGGCGGGCCGAACTCAAGGTCCTGGTGGACCTACACGGCTCGTCCAGCGACAACCAGGAACACCTCTCCTACGACGAAGTCATGATTATAAAGGTATTACAAGTGTGTGAATTTTCTTCTTTTGAGAGTATTTCATATTTATTAATAAAATTGTATAAAGCCATAAAAGGGTACATGTATTGTACTTTGGTTATCAGATATCGCCGCGTCAGAAAAGTCCTTCAGGCTGCGCGTCCAGCATTCAATCGTCATGGAGAAATACAATTATACTGTAACTTCGTCACATGATCAATAAATCAAAGTACTGAAAGTACTGAAATATCTCCACAAAAATATTATCGGTGTGTGGGGTAAGTTAACTTTATAAAACACACTGGTGTAACTTGCAGGGTCATTACTGAAATATATAGAAAATCGTCTGCTAGCTCCGTACTGTCCTCTGAGACCTAAAGATAATAGCTACTATATTCATACACACGCATTGTCTTGATTCGTATCTTCCAGAATTTAACTGATAAACTGAGCACAAAACTGTGAAAATTATAGAGAATAGTATATGCAGAGTTTTAGATACAACACAAGACAGACCAAAACGCCACAGGTCTGATCGGGGCCTGCACTGTTCGCGATACCAACAGGGAACTATTCGCTACGAATACAGCGAACACATTGGTTTCTATGGTGGCATATTTTTGCCATCTACTTAAGATGATAACATGATCGCTAAGTGATATTAAACACATGTTATACGTATTCTTAACCACATATTAAGTATGTGCAAGATGAGGTATTGTACGAAATAACTCGTCAACTGCACATGCTGATCAGGGTCTACACTTGCCGGGAGTGATGATTATTTATAGCATCATGACGTCATGACGTGGACATTAGGCTCCATATCGTTATATGTGTGTGTTTCGTAGTTGTGAACAGGCGTAAGGATATGGTAAGCCAAATGCACAATCATTCCTCAAACCATGGTTTGGAATTAAATCGTGTTTAGGCTCCTCAAACCATAGTTTGGCTCAGGATGTGCACAATAATTGCTTAAACCATGGTTTGGAGCTTAAACTCTAGTTTAGGCTCCTCATACCATAGTTCGTGTTCAGGATGTGAGAGGAGAGGAGAGGAGAGGAGGAGGAGGGGAGGGGAGGGGAGGGGTGGGGAGTGAGGGGAGGTGAGGGGAGGTGAGGGGAGGGGAGGGGTGGGGAGGGGAGGGGAGAGAGAGAGAGAGAGAGGGAGAGGGGAGGGGAGGAGAGAGGAGAGGAGGGGAGGGGAGGGGAGGGGAGAGAGAGGAGGGAGAGGGAGTTTGGATATCTAGTTTACAGAGGCTCTCCTATTTCAGGGTGCGCTGGATATGAAGAACAAATCGGTGAAAGATGCGATGGTTCCACTCGACTGCGTATATATGTTGGACATCAACGATATACTCGACAATACTACCATGTCTCAGGTAAGAATATAGACACCCATACTTGTTGCTGTGACGTGAGAAATTGGGCTTATGGGTTTTGCGACCAGTATAGAACCAGATCAGCTTGTGCATCTGCACAGTCTGATCAGGATCTGCACGGTTCACCATTCTATCAATGAACCAGTGGTTATGTTACATGAGTGAGCGTGATATTCGACCAGGAGCTACATTGGTCACAAATCCCATAAGCCCTATTTCTCCAGTCACAACCACAATCATGTCATCAGGATCTGCATAATTTTTACAACAAAACACCCCCTTTTCATAAATGGACTAGTAAGAAAATAATTTTGTGATGGTTCAGAATTAACATATCAAAATCCATTCCAGTGACTTAGTGGTGAAAGGGTTAAATGGCAATCATCACATAATATATACTTTGATCATACTGAGATGTGTAAGCTGATGTATTTACACTGGTATCAAATGGCGTTTAATAGCCGCATTTATGGTATTAAGTCGCATATGAACATGTCGGACTTAAATATACCAACAAGTCTAGTTCTACTGAGTAACATATCTTTGGGAATTACGTGCAAGTAATACATTTACCATGTCTGAAATATTTCGGTACTAGCATGTTGATTGGATAATAAAACTTGCTTACAGGAATAAATTAAAATAATTCTTCATTTTAAAGGTACTGAAAAAAGCATTTAACTGTAGATTTGTATTGATTTCCTGAACATAGTAAAACTATTGCCCCTGTGAGTGATCTGAGAAAATAAAAAAAATATGAAAATAAAAAATATTATTATTAAAAATCAAAACATGTAAGCATTAGTAACGCTAGTTTTGCTAAATATAGAATTCAATTCATATTTCCCACTGATGTGCTCACACTCAGTAACCACATGCCTTACCATAACTACTATCTATTCCACGTTTTGCTGCCGACGAACCTTTGGGCTATTAAACACATTAAATCTAAAAAATATTTAAAAAGTATAGATAACGGCACTCGTGAAATATGGACATGTCACACCACTCGGTGAACATATATGTCATATTCGTTGCAAAAAAATATGAATATTCTATTTATTATATTCCGCTCCATGGAAATTAGCAGTTTTTTAGACTGTATACGGTAATGAATGTGTATTTGCAGCCTATTTGCAGTCGGGCACTGCAGATGCGCGTTATGAATATAGATAGCGGAAGTAGTCGTATTTTCACCGGAAGTTGTTTATTTGTTTATATCGATGAGAACCTATGACTTTTATTTACATAGTATAACTATGTATTTCATGGGTAGGTATATAATAAAAGTACTTTTTCATCAATAACAAAAAAGTCACCCTCCCAAAAAAATATTATTTGATGAAATTCCATGAATATTGGTTTTATTGCGGAAAAAACATTTTCCATGGGGAGTCAATTTCCAATACTTTTCGTTTTTTGATCCGAAAACGAACAATTTTGGAAATGGACTTCGAAACCTGGCGAGATAGCTTGAAAATTATGTAATTAGGAAAACAAGTTAGATTTTGAAAATCGGTCCACAAATAAAAAAAATATTTAAAAATAATCTATTTTTAACCCCCATGTTAAATTCCCAGAGGAAAACCGTTTTTTCGTAATAAAATCAATATTTCATGGAATTTCATCAAATAATGAAAATATTTTTTAGATTCAATGTGTTTAATAGCAAAAGTTCGTCGCCAGCAAAACCTGGAAGAGACAGTAGACACTATGTCACTTCCGGTTCCGGTTAATGAAAGCAGGAAAAATGTGTGGAGTGAAAAAAATAAAATGAATCTATAAATATCTTTCGTAAATAATACCATCTAGGTTAAATAATAGGTGTACAGGTTTGATAAACATTCTGTAATATTATTCACAACATCTCAAGATTTAAGATGGCCAGTAAAGCATCCAAATCAGATCAGCAAAAATGCCCCTCGCCCGACGGTCCACGAGGTCCAACCAAAAGCAGTGTGGACAGTGTGAACAGTTATTTAAAAAGAATCAGCGGTCCATGAATTGCAATGTGTGCGCATATTGGTTTTGCTTAGACTGTAGTCATGTTTCTGGGAAATTGTACGATGTGCTAAGAAGTGAAACTTCTCCAAATCTTCCCTTCAACTGTGATGGGTGTTTGCGTCTTTTGCCCAAACTGAATGCAATTGGTTTAAAACTTGAATCTCATTCGAAACAATTGCAGGAATTTGATCAAAAATTCAAAGCCCTTGAAAACAGTATTGATGACAAGGTACAAAAACGTGTTGAAAATGCAATTGAAGAATTCCGCGAGCGCGAGGAACGCAAATATAACGTGATACTTCATAACATTCCTGAACCAACCACTGATGACAAGAGAGGAGACCTTGAAAAATTGCAGAATATTTTTTCTACAATTGAATGTGATGATGTGGTGCCCAAGGCATTTGTGAGGTTAGGTAGGCCAGGCTCTAGCAAACCAAGATTGCTGAAAGTTATGCTTGAGTCAGTTTCTAGCAAACACAGACTTCTCGGGGAACCAAATTTCTTAGACGGAGAAATGGAGATGGTGCAGTGGCTCATGGGTGGAGCAATATTTATATTACACCAGACTTAACTAAGCAAGAAAGAGATCAGAACAGAGAAATGAGAGTTGACTTGGAGCAGAGGAAGAAAAATGAAAACAATCAAAGTTTGGTGATCTACAGAGGCAAGATAGTAGATAGGAAAGATATACCTGCACAGTCGAAAGGTACCAGTAGTGGAGGGGGGACCCAGCGGTTTCCCGGCCAGACGAGGTGTGTGTTGCAACCTCTGACTTTGTAAATAGTGTTGATGACGTTACAGTTAGCGTTAATGTTAATTTAAATAGTTTTTCTATGATCTCGGTGTTTCTAGTCGGTCCAACAACCACCAACATAATATAAATGTTTTGCATGTTCATACAAATACATTTACTCATTCAAATGAAGAAATACATGTACATGTGCCAATAGTTTCTAGTCAAGACAGTTATATTTCGTCTGTTGAAAGTGATTCTAGTGAACTAGATAACAGTGATAATGATATACATGCAGTCATGAACTCTATACCTGAGTCAAGAAATAGTGATACAAATATTACAGATGTCATTATTAACAAAGTTACGTGTTTATATACTAATGCTGATCAGTTGCGAAATAAGATTGATGAACTGAAAATACAAATATCATTGGAAAATCCAGATCTTATTTTCATCACTGAAGTCTTACCTAAGGTATTATGCGATGTGTCATGCTCATCAGTATTGTATCAGCTGGATGGTTATTGTGCATTTCCAAGTAAAGATAGTGGAAGAGGTGTTATTATATATGCAAAGTCGGATATGAATATATCGCCCAATGTTCACCTTAATTCTATCTATGACGATGCTTCCTGGTGTAACTGGATTGTTGACAATCAGACTATAATACTCGGTGCGATTTACAGAAGCCCATCATCACACGATTCATATATTACAATAAATAGACTTCTAAATGAAGCAACTAACAGTGGTAATAGAGTACTTATTGCTGGCGACTTCAATATGAAGGACATTGATTGGACACAATATACAACTTGTCATAGTGAAACTCACCATGAACATAAATTTATTGAGTGCATTCAGGACAATTTTTCTATTTCAACATATTTCTGAGGTTACACGTGTTCGAGATAACCAATCTTCTCATATTCTTGATCTTGTACTAACAAATGATGAAAATGACATTGAAGGAATAATAAATATTTTGCCTTCCTTGGGTGTAAGCGATCATGTTACTATATTATTTAGTTATTTGTGCTCTTTTAAGGAATATCACACAGGTGTTTCGAAACTTAAGTATGGTAGGTGTGACTATAAAAGTTTTTCTGACGAATGGAATAACATAGATTGGAATGAAGAATTTGGTGACTGCGACATAAATGGTATGTGGGATGTTTTTGCTAGCCGATATGAAGACTCTGTAACTAAACATGTACCAAAAGTAATACCTAGGAAAGGCTGTAAACCAAAACCACTCTGGATAACTAGTGACTCGTTGAAATGTAATTAAAGACAAGAAACACGCGTGGTCCCGTTACCAAGCCACAAGATGTCCTGCGGATTTTGCAAGTTATAGTAGAATACGAAATGCTACAACTGAAAGTATTCGGAAAGCAAAACGAAACTACGAAAAGAGGATTGCAGCAAAGGCGAAGACGGAAAGTAAACATTTCTGGAAATATGTGAAAAGTAAGATAAAAACTGTATCTAATGTGACAAATCTTATCAAAGATGATGGGTCAATAACAAAGACTGAGCTTGAGAAAGCAGAAGTGTTGAATAGTTTCTTTGCCAGTGTTTTTACGCGAGAAAATAGTACAAATGTTCCTGACATACCCGATCGTACCTTTAATGTTCCCCTTGAAAATAATACAACTTGATGTAGATTGTTGTTGTGAAAATCCTACTTGGACTAGATGGTGGTAAATCGATGGGTCCTGATGAGTTGAATCCATTATTATTAAAGACAATGGCTCAAGTATTTGCAACCCCGCTATTATTAATATTTCAAAAATCTATTGATTGTGGCAAGATACCGAAAGTATAGAAAGATGCTCGTGTCACTCCATTATTCAAGAAAGGAACCAAATCATCGCCTAGTAATTACCGGCCTGTAAGCCTCACGTCTATAGTTTGCAAATGCCTGGAGAAATTAATACGTGCTGCTGTTATTGAACACCTGAATAGGAATAATCTCATATCTAGTGCACAGTTTGGATTTCGCTCGGATCGTTCCTGTGTTCTTCAACTACTTGATGTAATGGAAGACTGGTCTAGTTTTATTGAGAACAACAACTCTTGGGATACAGTGTACTTAGATTTCGCAAAAGCGTTTGACAGTGTACCTCATCAACGTTTACTAATCAAACTTTCATCATACGGCATTAAAGGCAATATATTATCATGGATCTCGGACTTTCTATTGGAACGTCGACAATATGTAGCTGTTAAGGGATATTGTTCGTCATGGCAGGATGTTATAAGTGGTGTACCACAGGGCAGCGTACTAGGACCTATACTGTTTATTATTTACATAAATGACCTACCTGAAGTGGTTGATTGCACAGTTAAGATATTTGCTGATGATACTAAAACTATATTCACAGGATAGTGATTATAACAAAATTCAACAGGACCTGGACTCCTATGTAGTTGGGCAGATCTATGGCAACTAAGGTTTAATGTCAACAAATTCAAAGCATTCAAAGCCATTCATTATGGTACTCTTAATCAAGAACATCTGTACTCAATGAACTCTGTTAATCTGGAAACTGTGTCTGAAGAGAAGGATCTAGGTATAATATTCCAACAAAATCTGAAATTCAGCAGTCACATTGCCTCAAAAGTTAACAAAGCCAATAGCATGCTCTCATTAATTGTGCGTTCCTTCGATTACATTGAAAAGGACTCGTTCCTCATGCTCTATAAAGCTATGGTAAGACCACATATTGAATATGGAAATATTATTTGGTACCCATTCTTGAGGAAGGACATAATTAGTGTGGAAAAAGTTCAGAAACGAGCAACCAAGATTGTACCTCAGCTGAAGGACCTTGAATATATAGACAGACTGAAAGAACTTAAACTACCAACATTAGCACATAGGAGAAGAAGAGGGGATATGATCCAGACTTTTAAGATTATTCGCGGTATAGAAGACATTCCATCAGACAGATTCTTTACAATATGCCAGTCGAGGACTCGTGGACATGATTATAAACTGGCCAAACCACGTTGTATAACATCATTTCGCCTACAACAGTTTTCACAGAGGATAATAAACGATTGGAACTCACTCCCAAAGTATGTTGTGAACTCGAATGACATGAATGATTTCAAATCGAAACTCGATCAGTACTGGAACCACGATACTATATACCAATTTTAACCACGTTATATATGTTAATATACATACATATATACTACCAAATGTGACATTAAATACTACAAACCTGTACCCTAAATATTCAAATCAAACCATGCAAGAATACAAGATACATAGTATCCGAAGAATGACTGAAGAAAATGGGCTAAAAAAGGAGATTCCTCCTTACTTCAGAGCCCAGAAACCATCATAGAGGTATCATAGAGGTATGTCACCAAACTACGTCACCGATAACATTCAGTTCTCGCATTTTTAAAATCGGTTATATTTTATGACCATGTGCATACATCGT